>JANZXV010000211.1:3096398-3114316 GCA_027576455.1 Erythroxylum roigii | reverse complement strand
AATATAGAAAAATATAATAATAATAATAATAATAATAATAATAATAATAATAATAATAATATTAACAACAACAATAACAATAATCATCATCATCATACATCCAAACATAAAATATAATTATAATTAGGCGTAAATTGACTTGCAAAAGTTTATTTAGGAGGGTATAATTGATTTTTCAATTACACATAGCTAAAGATGAAAAAGCTACTCAAAACGTTGCCATTGTGCAGCTTTTCAAAATCCAGCATGTTGATATAAATCAGCTAACTATTTATGTTTTTACCAAACATAGTCAAACAGCTGAAAGACATGAACGAAGCTGATAAAATGTTGACCAAACGCAGCCTGTATAACCTTGACTATTGGGTGATAATGCGGAATGTCTAGCTAACTCATTGTATTTGAAGGTTGTTTTTTTTGTGCTATTTCGATTCCTAACTATGTATGTTAATTAGCTTCACAATCATGATACTCTCAGTAGCCTGTAAACTTTGGTTTTGCGTTTACCGGCCAAATTCTTTGCATTTTTCGGAAAAAGATACAAATATTTAAAAGATGCATAATAAAATGATAAAAAAATAATAAGTAAAATATATACAAGTAAAAAATAGACATAAGGATAATATTAAAAATAAAATAAGTAAATAAAAATTAAGTATAAAATGATAAAATAAATACAAAATAAGGTAAAAATTAAAAGTGAGAGATAAAAATAAGTAAATAAATACAAAAACAAAAAAGAAGACAAATAAATAAATAAAATAAACAAGTCATTACAAGAAAATGTTTAGAGTAAGTAGAGAACTCATTAGATTTAATAGCTAAGAGGATTGTTTTAATTTATAAACTAAAATTTTTTAAATCAAATTAACGTTATTTTAAAAAATAAAATCAAAATAATACTATTTTAAAAAGATCTGAATTCTATTGACAGATAGGCCAAATGTTATATTGGGTTAATTAGAAAAAAACAAAATTTTGTCAATTTTTTAATTATAACCAAAACTTTAAAGAGTAACAATAAAATGTCAAATTTTTCAATATTTCATTTCTAGCCTAAACTTGAAAAGGGGGCAATAAAATGTTCAAACTTTCAATTTTTTTAATTATAACCAGACGTTATCTATTATTCTCTTGATGTCCTCAGCCATTTATTTTATGTTTGTTCTTCTGACACCTCAATCTACTCTCGCACTATAGCGTACTACACTAGTAAGATTTTCGTTTTTAGTGTGTTCTCTGATGCCCTTAGTGTGAGAGCGTGTGAGAGCTGCGTAATATAAAAATTGAAGGTTGAGGGCGTCGAGAGAACAAATTAAAAACGAAAGAAAAAATTGAAATCAAAACGTAAGGTCATCGGGGCTGCATAATCTGAAAATCAAAGGGTGAGGGCGTCTAGAGAACAAACTGAAAACAAAAGGAAAAACTGAAATTAAAGCGCAAGGTCGTCAGGGCTGCGTAATCTAATTTAGATTATTTTTAAACAATAACACCATTTCAATTATATGATTAAACGACGTTGTTTTATTAATCTTCATCTATTGTGTTAATTTTAGCTTACGTGTGTTAATAGTTAAGGTTTCTCAAGCACGTAGTAAGTCACGTTAACAAACTTAACAAAAACATTAACATCGAGCTAGAATTGAAAATTTGAGCATTTTATTACTACCTTTTGAAATTCAGGCTAAAATTGAAAAAAATTGAGAGCTTATAAATTTTATTGCTACTTTTTAAAGTTAGGCTATAATTGAAAAATTGAAAAAAGTATGAACATTTTTTCGTAAATAATGCATGTATTATGTGTATAAAGGAGCGCATTGAACGACAACATCCAGACATCGCGAAGACTTCAAAGCATTAACTATTTGAAGCATACTGTGAGTAACCTAAGATAGTCTCACCTTTTTAATTTGTACAATACTGAACTATACTAAACTGTGTTGCTATCTTATTGAATTGTACTGAAATGTGTTGTTTGTGTACTGGATTCCAGACAATATTTGTCCTAGGCGTTTTGATACATGAAAATGATAATGGAAGTGCTGCTTGAATGTGAGTGCGTATGCCTAAATGATTTCTGATTCTCAACTGAAAAGTTGAATGCCGAACCTAGTCCGGTGTCTATTGTTATTGTGATTGATACTGTCATTTATGTATACTGAATATGTACAATGCATGTTCATGACAATTCCGGTTTCCTAATCATTAATCTAACCACAATAATCATGTGGATATTCACATTCAATTGTTTAACTTATATTTGTTTGAAGATAAACTTTCGGGTCCATTTTGCAAAATTATTTTCATCAAAAAATTGAAAAAATCTGGTAACACTTCCTTCTAACAAATTATTTTACTATGTCTTAAGTCTCTATTGATACCAAGATCATTCATACTACTTCAAAACTTCAAACTAATCTAACCCTCCAAGCTTGCAAGGTTGTCATAAAGTAAAGGTGAAAACAAGTTAGATTTTGGACTAGGACAAAGAACAACAAAAATCTGTTTCCTTGACTATATATATATATATAAAGGTATGTTGATGAATCTGAGACCTCAAAAGATATGCAGTTGTTTAGAAGGTGTATTCCTGTCTGCAGACTTCTTTAAAGGGGACAGAATCAATGAACAGGGGATGATGCTTTGTTTTGTTTTATTTATATGGAATGTCACTGTGCCCATGATTGCCCATTTAGCGAGTCTTTCTATGATTAATTAATTAATTATTGAATGTTGTGGTCAAAAAAGAAGCATAAGCAAGTGGCCATAAAAAGTTCCAAAGTTGAAAAAAGATGTTGAAAGTAATACATTAGAAGATAAAAAGCATATTTAATTAAATATTATGCAGCAAACCAGGTTAGAGATTGCTTATCATTTTAGTTATTTGAAAAATGTAAGAGAGATATGTAGAATTTCTAAATATTAATTAAGTAAATTATTACATTCACTTAATAATTTACGTAATTATAGTAAAATATATTAAATTATGATTTCACTTTTCACAACTTTATGCATTCGAGATAAGATTTATTGTTGAATATAAAATAAATTTTAACCTTATTTCAATTTTTAATAATAAAAATTATTAAAGCAAACAAGAAAGGCTTCGAGAGAAACTTGGTTCATACCAACAACATAAAAGATTACTGCTCCAGTACCAAGCCCTTTGTAAGCTATTGAAGACTGGATTCGTCACTGTGGGCTAAACCCTGAGGCCCATCAAGCTTTCAACATTCAACCTTCTGCTAGGACCCTCGAGGATCTCCTGCGAGCTTTAACAGTTACCAGTTTGGATTATTATAAATTCGATTCGAATCAATTTAATTAAATTTAATTATAGGTACTATGAATCGGTGGTTATTAGATATTATTATTATTAAATAAAATTTTTTATTTTATAAAAATAGTTTTTTATTATGTATTTTTGTTTTTTGGCAACCAATACCTGCCATTCGTCAATTATCAAAAAGAAGGTATACGAAATATGTCAAAGTGCTCAAGATTCAATCCTCAAGTATATGGAAGCATGCAACGGGCAAGGATTGGTCTATGGGATAGTATCAGAGACAGGGAAGCTTGCAACTTTGTCATGTCACAGTTTACGTCAATGGTGGAAAAAGACAGTCCGATTTGATACAAATGCTCCTATAGCCATTGCCAAGCACTTGCCACAAGCAAGCGAGCAAGTAGGTTGGATCCAAACTCGTATATGCATCTACTACGACTTGCAAGACACTACATAGTGGCCAACAGGAGTCGACGTTTGGTGGGTTGAGCAAGGATCTTCTTCCCAAGGACATGGTCCAACTCCTAAGACGAAACCACAGAGTCTCGAGAAAGCTTGGAAGCTTGAGTGTTCTGACTGCTGTAATAAAGCACATGGCTGAAAATAGCTCGTGTGAGAAGATTAGTAACGCATCACTAAACACATCCAACAACCAATATACATTTTATTTAGAGCATCACAAGATTAAAGAACACATACCTGGGTTTGCACTATTTCCATACTCCAACAAAACCTATCGGCAAATCACATAAAAGAGCCCCTGTAATATACTTGATTATTCATCTTAGCCCTTGTGTTTTTTCATTCGTTCACCTTAGCCTCTGTATTTTTTATTCTAATTCAAGATACCCAATTGGCTATTTTCGGACAAATTTGCCCTTAACTATTTCACCTCAACATCTCCCCTCTCTTCTTCATCTAAGTTGCTTTCCTCTTTCTAACTATATACTCTCGTCTCCCCTCTTTTGCTCTCTTCGCAAAATTGTCGCCTTCTCTCTGTTGTCGCCGCCGCCATGTCCGGGCTGACCCGACTCTAGTTTTCAGGCGTTCCGTCAGCACTATGTCGCCTCGGTCACTGCATCTCCAAAGGACGGACCTTCGGATCGGCGGCTGCGGTCCAGTACGACTACAACGGCGACGAATATTTCTCCGAAGCAGAAGAAGGGAACGTACAACTTCGAACAGACACAGGGTGGCTGCAGGCCAGCCTTGAATTGGCGGCGGGATCGAAATGGGTAAGGGGAGTGCAGTGGGTGTTGATCGGTGAACCTGGAGCTAGAAAGCACGTGTACGCTGAGAAGCTCTCTACGCTTCTTGAAGTTCCTCACATTTCCATGAGTACCCTTCTTCGACAAGAGCTTAACCCTCATTCATCTGTGTACAAAGAGGTTCTTTTTGTTCTTTTTCTTCAATTTGGTTTTGGGTTTTTCTTAAAGTTGCGATCTTTGTGTTCCTGTTTTTGCTTTTTAAAATGTTCTGATTGAATATATTCAGATCGTGTGAAATGTTTTGTTGGGTTGTTTTGTTTTACACTCTTTTCGGGTTTAGATTGCGAAGTCTGTCAATGAAGGAAAGCTAGTGCCTGAAGATGTAATATTTGGGTTGCTCTCAAAGAGGCTTGAAGAAGGATACCGCAAGGGTGAAACTGGCTTCATTTTGGATGGCATTCCCCGTACTAGAGTCCAAGCTGTAACACTCATGCTTTTCTCATGGATCATCATGCGTGTAGATTGTTATTGTAACACGGAATGACATTGGCTTTGTCACTATGGATTTTCTTGCAGGAGATCCTTGATCAAATTACGGATATTGATCTGGTTGTGAATTTTAAGTGTGGTGAGGAGCAAATGGCGAGCAGGAATTTCCTTAGCATGGGTAGTTCAGGAGGTGCCTCTATTGCTGCTGATGCAGGGGCTGCTTTGAAGGAAAAATTCCGGATATATGCAGAACAGGTTCTAAGAATTATATTCTTTATCTTTGCTCAAATCAGCTGTTGTCAGTTTCATTACTGTGGTTGTTTATCTTTTTGGTTTAACTTCGTGACCTTGTTAAATTATTTCTTGTCCGCCTTATTTCAAACTTTTAAGCACTTGAATTGTGTTTATTACCTTTGACCCCTATTTCCCGATCCATCATCGCCCTTGGAGTTGGCAAGTTTTGGCTTGTAGGAGAGATATCGCTGACAATTTGTTATCCATCAGGGCAAGGCATTGGAAGATTACTACAGGAAACAAAAGAAACTTCTGGACTTTCAAATGAAGGGTACACCTGCAGAAACCTGGCAGGGCTTGTTGGCAGCACTACGCTTGAAGCATATTAATGCTATTAGTTCTTCTCCAAAGCTGGCTGCTTGATCTGTTTCTTTGTTGGTAACTGGTGACTGCCTTAGTTTAGTTGCAGTCATGGCAGTAAAAATATATATAAGTGAGGAAAGTGTTGGGCTTCCTTGGCAATTTTGAATCTTTCGATGTTTTGAGTTTTAGTTGTCAGTTAGATGCAACGGAAGTATGTGTGTTCATAGGATAATTTTAAGAGCAAAGAACACTGGAATGGAATGTATGACAGCTGTATGAGTTTTTCAGTTCCTTTTTTTCATCAAAGGAAACAATTTTTGCGGCAATGGCTGTCCATACCCTACGCAAAAAAATCGAATTGACCAAGTTTAGGGCCGGATTTGAAGAAGGTCTGTTTACTCCAGCTCGAATCAATTCGAATCAAAACGTTAGTTTTACTTGAACCAGTTCGGTTGACCAAAACAACTTAAGAAAATCATGTCCTTTTAGCTATGGATTCAGCCCAATTCGTTGCTTAGCCCAGCATCATCTTCTACCCCTTGACACCTTAATGACACGGTTACTGATCCATTTGACATCCTGATAATGGACTTATACTTCAAACAGAGGGTTGCTCCCTAAAGTTACAAGACTTGCCTTTTATACAAGAGAAGGTAAAGCACCAAAATTTGAGTACAGATTCACAACTCCACAATGTACAAGTAACTTTGCATATATATAGGACTACTCACTCTTCGCCCATATCTCTCTGAGAAGCTCATATCTAATCGCATTCTGATAACCGATTTCCTTGGACTTCCATTTGAGCTTTGCCGGCTGGGAGTTGTCGTTGAAAATTGAAATCAAAGGGGAATTTAATTCGTCAAGCTCATCGTCACTGGTATACGACTTTCTAGCAACTGAAGATCCACTTCTTCTCAACTGATGTTGACCTCCAGACTCTCCTGAAGGTGGCAAGTATACTGCCGGAGCTGCGGTGCACGGAATGGTTGTAATGAAATCCTCCACCGCATCCGGAGTATCCTATATTGAAACAAGAACAAGACAATTGATGGAAAACCCAATTTATACAGACACAGGTTAAGGAAATTATATCTTACATAAGTAAAATAAGCTGGTAGACAAGGAATGTGACTGACCACAGAGTCCAGGGCTTCAAGCACAATATCAGGAACAGGGTCAGGACAGAAGTCATCTGTGACGAAAGCATCAAGAACTCTCTTGATTACTTGTGCACCAAATTGCGGGCATACCTTGAAACCAAAAGGTAAAAAGAAATCTAGCTTTGTAAATAAAGCTTGCAACCTACTTTGATATCAAAATAAGATTAACTAAGAGAGCTGGAGCCAGTTTCAAAAACCTCTTCCCTGACGGATTTACTTAAGAGCATATCTTTCGGAAGCATCATCAGGTCACTCAAAGCATTTAGAAGACGAAAAGATTTGAAAGATGTGTCTTCACTCTCATTATCCTCATCTTTTTCCTTATCAACTAAACCATCATCATCCATACCAAATACGTCAGTCAGCCATCTTGACCAGCTTCCAATCTGCTTTCAGAAAAAGATAAGGGGAGATGATTACTTGATTAATGAACCCATATTAGGACCAGATTATCATTTGAAAACCTAAAAAAAGTCTCACCATACCTTAGTTGCAAGTTAGACAAAAAATTTAAGTGTAGAATGCAACAAGGATAAAACGGAAAATGTCCTCACTAACAAATTGAAATATCACAAATGCAGCAGCTTGTGATGCAAAATCAATGAATACTAAGGTAAGCGGTCTTATTAAGTATTCATTCCTCACCACATTCTTCAGCTGAGCACCAGCTCCAAAACTTGATCTTCCAGCTGGGATGGGAAGAACCTTTGGATCACTAATGGGGTCAGAAACCGGATCTGTTGGGATGATATCAGCTGATTCCCGGAGAATGGCATTGAACATTGCCACATCTAACCTAGCCATGCATTGATCCATTATCTACACAAAGATTAACATGAAAAATGGTAGCCATTAGGGTGGTATCATTAGATAACCAAGCAACTCATCAGTAAATTGATCATAGGTACACCTAATTTATTTGTTTACCAGTCTGGCTAGAGCTAGCAAGCAGCCACACTCATGCCCTCCAGCTCGAACAGGACAAAGTCTTTCACAGGCATCCTTGAAAGCCTTTTCCCAAAGGTCTTGTGAAAAGTTTACTTGGTCTTCATCACCTGGATTGGATGTTCTTCCTAGATTGTTCATTGTACCAGCAGATTGCATGTTTGGCGCAAGAGACTGGAGAGACATAGGAACATAAAATCAGTCATTAAGTTTCCTTCAAAAGTAAGATACAAGTTAGTGATTTAAATCATTAACAATCAAAGAAGTGGATGAAGAAAAGAAAATAGGACCTGCCACCAGATGGATTCAACAATTCGAGTGAAGATCCAAGCCTCAACTCTTTCAAGGCATGACACAAGTTTATGAGAGTCCTCCCAATCAACTAAATCTCCATAAGAATCATTCTTGTTCTTTTGGCTGGCTGAAGTCTTCCATTTTAAAGAAGTTGATTTAACACTCTTTCCTTCTGCACCAACATTTTTATCCATGTATGGTGTTGCAGGAAGCTTTAGCTCTTGATCACTGATTGCTTGACAAATAATTGCTCTCATAACAACACAGTTCGATAACCAAAATGTCAACCTATAATTGCAAGTCCAGAAACATGAGACCTCAACAATATGTTAGTCTATCGTTTTTTTTAATTTGACAAGTTGAAAATAAGGTATAAATTCTTTGAGCTTCCAACCACGAGGCTAGAAATCTACCTAAAACTACTTAATCACAGATCTAAGCACTTCTTTTAACCGATTTTGCAAACTTAAAACACGAAAATGAAATGCTTGAAAACATAAGATTTTAGAATACCTAGGGACATGGTTTCCACATGCTTTGGCAACTAGAACCAGTCCTGATACAGCACTTCTAGCAGCACTAGCTTGTCTGATTTGAGAATCTTCTCTACAAGCATGAAGATAAAGTCTGGAGAGGCGCCTAGCTGGAGCATGAACCTTACTCATGGAACTTCCATGCTCAGCAGCAACCGAGTAAAGAGCAGCCTCAATAGCAGCAGTTTCTCTCAACTCTCCCTCAAGCATCTTTATTTTGTTTTCCAGTTGCTGGATTCTGTCTTCCATATGGGCACTTGTGGTATTCATTGGATAAACCTTCGCATTTTTTGGGTCATTAAGTATAGCATTCCCTGCACTGTTGTCAGCATCTGCCGTGGCAGTAACATCCTTGACTTCATTGTGCTGATTTCTGCTAATAATTCTGCTGCTCCTGACAGAATCTGATGGTGATCTAACAGATTTTACATGCTTTAATCTATCGATTTTGGGGTGATTCTCCTTCATTCCAGCTCCTGTTATGGAAGAGTGTGAGTCACTCTCGATTGAGCCATCATATATGGTAGAAACTTGAGCAGAGTTATGCACAGGTTCATTATCCGAGAAAACCGTTTCCTCTTCCAAATCTGGAGTTTTGTTTTCATTCTTCCAATGTTCCTTTTCAATCATGTTCTTGGTGGAATAAACAGGTGTATTTCCCTCAGTATTATCCTCCAAAGAACAATTTTCAGCACCCTGATATTTGCCACGATCTTTTTCATTTACTGGAAGATCATAACTTATAGAACTATGCTTGCTTGCCTTCAAAGTATTTTCACAATCATCTGAAAAATAACCTGATGTATTATGCTTACTGTTGTGTTCAGCATTGAATTCAGTAATGCGTTTGAAGCTAGGAACCTTTTCTTGAGCCTCCAGCTCCAAATCTAGATGTCTTCCATCTATTGTGCTTGTATTGTCCTCCTCCCTTGTATCTTCATTAGTATAGTGTGAGGAGGAAGAATGAACAAATTGAACTGCATCATAGTTTTGGATTAACATTGAACTACAGTCAGGGGAGTTCAAGACAGAAGCACTAATGTTTACTGTGAGCCAAAAATCAGAACATAAATTCAGAGAGGAACAGCACATGAACCTTCATCAGAATTTTCTGGTGGTGCAAGGTTTTCTTCACATCCAAATTTTTGACCGATGTTATGATCCTTGCTAACTCTTCCTTTTTTCTCTAGCAAACCGTCTGGACCATTCTGCAAGTAACAAGAAGGGTAGCTTTATGATGCCAAGCAAAGGAATTATTAGGAATTGTCACAGATCCACAAGAGGTTGTTTCTATTTATAGCCCCAACAATGAAATTATCAACCAAAAATATTGAGCAGTAGCAGAGATGAATATAATGCACGTAACAACTTATCCATCAATTCAAGCAAGGTTCACATGAACTGAAAAATATCATTTCGACAGCAATGCAGCACAAGTTGATAGGAGCCAAATTAGCCATGTGAAACTAAGGTCAGATAAGTAACATCACTGAATAGAAAGATTAAAAAAGAAAATGACATTATTAATAGCATTAATTACCTCTGCATTTTGGGAGGGCAAACTTCCATTAGTCAAAGATGAGTGTGATGAAACATCATCATCAGTGAATGAGGAAACCTCAGCTTCCTCGACATGTTCTTCGTTGATCAAAGTTGAAACTAATTCTCCTCCATTCTTGTCAAGTGAACCTACTTTTTCCAGATTGTCCTTCAGGGAAGGGCCAGCATGACCCTTATCAACCCGCTGAACATTAAAGTATAGCATTGGCTCAGATGAATTCCTAAAGCTCCTATTGCTGTTCATTGGAACACTAATGCTCATAGTCTCTTTGATAACACCATAATCTGCCAAATCTATGATAGCAGTTGCCAATAATTGCGTTTTATCCCTTCGAGGTTCACATAAGTTGAATTCTACAACATTCTTCTGGAAAGCTTCACCACCCTTGCCTTTGGCAGGAATTTTCCTTGTCAAAGTCACAGGCAATTTAAAGGATTCATTAAACTCAATCTTCCCATCACCAGCAATGGATCCAGGGGAAGGAACAACAGTTTTTGTAGATCCAGAGTATCGACCACCACTTTCCCATTGAATCAGAACTGAGCGTAGAGATTTGAGTGATTGAGATGGGGGCCAAGGCTTAATCTCTTGAATATGAATCAAATAATTCACTTGAACTGAGCCTCTCTTCCTGCCCTTTGCACCGGGACCAAGAACCATTTTTCAATGAACACCTTCACTATGTCAATGTAAGCACCACCTTTATCTGCTAATCACATTAAGCAACAAAATCTCTGAATTCCTACGTTCCAGAAAGAAACCTGTAAGAACTTAAAGCAGAATACTAAGTACGAGGAACATAAAATATGATCCAATGCTAACACTAAATAAGAACAACGAACTGTTTCAATGTGTGAGAACCTAATCTTCCATTTGACTACTAATCTTTTTCTGAAACAGAAATCTCAGCTTTTCTACAGCCAAGAACATAGTTTACACATCCAACAATTGAAAGTAATCCAGACAAGAATGAGATAGAAGCAAAAAGACGAAAATAGCACACAATAAATGATTGCACACAATGAAAGCAACTAGTATCGAATTATAACCAACAACATGCAAAATATCTGGTTCAGGACCTACTATTAAGTACATACACCTGCAAGAGTGAATACGGCAAAAAGATGGAAAGGATTAAACTTTAAGCTTTGAGAAAGCACAAAAAGCTACTTCAAACAAAACATACAAGAATCAAAAATCAAATCTACAGAAACCACAGCCTTAAGTTAGCCCAGAAACCGCATTTTGGATGTGTGCATCTTAACAATCCAAGTAAATATAAATGCACGCTACCCACAAGATCCCCTCATTAAACCAACCCAACAAAAGACTCTCAAAACAGCTAAAGTTTCAATCTTTGAGCTCATAGAGAAAGCAGAAACACCAAAAGCAAACGCTGTCAGATCATCCACTTAAAAAAGACCACCTAGAACAACAAAAGGAAGTAAATTTTGAGGACTATATACATCACATTTAGCTCTGCTTGACAAACAAGTGAACAAAAAAATGTCTCTTCACTCTTCTGCACTATTTGAGAGTGTGAGAGGGTAGAGACAGCTGCAAGCCACTGAGAAAGAACAACGTCCGGTAATGAAAATATAAACATTAAAAAGAACAGAATAAGACTTATATATGAAGTAAGGTTTATTTAACAAATGGGATTTCACCGTTTTGTAGGAACAAGGATTCTTCTTCTTCTTCTTCTTCCGTTTGCTCTTTGTTTTGAGGAAAGTCTCGTGGCAGACTTGAAAATGATGAACGGTAATTAATGAGCAATAATACCCCACGCGCTACTGGAGTGTTTAGCGACTCTTCACTCCATACATTGTCGGTGAGGATTTCACGGTTACTAATAGCGCGTGTGTATGGGACTCAGGGTGTCGTTTTCCAGCTTGGTTGGCTTAGATTCCACCGACAACTCTTTGTTATGTTACCAAGTTTACTGGAATGAGCTCCAATTTCACCATTAATCTTAAAATGGTTTTTAAGAATTAAAGTTCGACTTTTTTTTAGTAAAAGCATGAATCTTTTGATTCGGGAAATTTTATTTTTAAGAAATTTTTAATATTACATAAACATTACATGTATATAAAATCAAATATTATTTATATACAGATATAATTTAATTTTTAAATTTGAACTAAATTTATTAAATTTGACTTAAATTAATAATTTTGTAATATAAATGTTAAAATTTGCTGGAAAAAATCAAATATATTTAGGCAAATTACACTAAACAAGAAATTGGAGATCTTTAATGGCGAAGGAGTAAATATATGAGATACAGAAAAAAAGAATAGAACTATGTAAAGTGAGTTCAATAAAGATGGCTACAGAAATACCTACTTGTGTCTTTACATTGCCTTGTCCAGGTTATCAGAAAAACTATTTAACTCTTTTAAGATTTTTGTCTATTGTGTAGTACTGTACTGTACATAAGCTTATCACTAATTTGTGGAATCTGACTTCAGATCAGAATCAGCTGTCGCCTGTACTTGAGCAGCATATTGCAGGTTCCATAGAATATCCTCAAAAGAAGGACGATTTGATGGTTCAGGTGATATGCATTTACTTGTTAGAGAAACCACAATTGATAATGATTCCTGAGAGCAAGTGGTTAAAACTATTGGATCAACAATTCTTCTTCGTCCATCCTGGCTGCCAAAGGATGCCTGCAATAATTTCACCACAAAATGTGCAGTTTGAAACACTGAAAACCTGGAAATGAACTTGCCTGGACATTCATAACTATTAGAACTTTGGCTTACCATTTCATTTAGCAGAAATGCTTCCCCTTTTCCAGTTACGATAGGTCCAACGAGGGATTCGAGTAATATAAACCCGAAGTTGTAGATGTCATCCTCTAAGTTTATCTTGTAAGTACTGGGAGAGATGGAAGAAAAGATTAAGCACATCATAGTAGCAACTCAAGAATCATAAGAAATGTAAACTCTTGAATTGGTTATAACTCGAGAATCATAAGAAATGTAAACTCTTGAATTGGTTATCTCCAAATGATAAGTAGCAGAATCTGCAGTTAATTTCACAGCCAGAATAAACAAACTTCTTAATGTCTTTTATGCATCAAACATGGCTATCATTGCTTTTTACACAGGTCTTATAAGATAAGATGCTTAGGACGGAAGAAGCATACCAGAACTTAGTGCCCTCTCCCTTAGCCTACAGCCCCGAGAAGAGATGTGTAAGAATGATAACTCAGAACTAAAAATAAAAGTTTACAGGTCAAAATTCATAGCACAACATCTTACATCAAGTCTTTCGATTTCTTCTGTGATGATAGTCATTCCATAATCACTCAATTTCGCAATGCGATGCTCATCAAGCAGTATGTTGTTTGTCCTCAGTCGATTGCTGAAAGTACCTGGAATCACCCCGGTATGCAGAAAATGCACTGCCTTAGCCACACCAATTAGAATGGCTAGTCTATCTGGCCACTTCAGGACTTTTTCTGGAGAAGTCTCTGCTTGTAAACATGTAAAAACAGTTAGATGCTAGTTTGCTCTAAAGTTTCATTATGCTTAAAAGCATTGAAAACCACTCTGTCAAAATGGCAAATTTGCACGAAACAGATAAAAGAGACATGATCTGATGTTTCAGAAGAATTCCTACCAACCTGACAAATGTGAACGATATGTTCCATTCGGCGCGTATTCGTATACAAGGAAGACTTTGTTGCTGCTAGAATCAACAAGTCCACCATCCGCACAATGTCCTAGGAGACCAACCAAATGTGGATGGTGAAGTTTCGAAAGTAAATCCAGGCGAACTCTAAGATTTTGAATTGATTGCTTCTTAAGCAACGCCAATGTTCTTATAGCAACATAGGTTCCATTCTCCAATCTTCCTTTATAAACCTGAAAGTGTAATACGTATGGCATTAATTGAAATATAACAAAGACAAGTGCATGAAATTTAGCAGAGAAGAGTCAAGAAAGACCTTTCCAGTCCGGCCTTCACCCACGAATGCTGATGAATCAAAGTTGTTGGTCGCTTCCTTCAACTCTTCCAAGGAAAACTCGCGACAAATGGGAGCTCCTTGTGTCCCTAGCTTGGTTACTTGAGAAATGAATCCTAAATGGAACAGAAAGAAAAGCTTCAATGCTTGATGTTTAAGCACGTTTGATCGATACGGAAACTAAAATTTGGTTGTTGCATCAGGAACACTGAAAAATTATCCTGACAACATAGACTTACTGGCATTTGCAAGAATTTCAGAGGGAACTCCCGCAGGTGTAGTATCCTGCACGACCTTAGAGACTACATTTTGTTCAGTTGTCTTACTGGAGCGGTATCTTCTACAGAAAATGGGAAACGCAAATACAAAGAGCCCAATAACAAGAACAACGCCGCCAATAATAGCTACTATTACTCCTATTGTTCTGCCTCTTGTCTGCTTCCCCTCCATCTCTGCTTCCTCACAGTAGGACTCTGGGAGCTGATTTTTGGTGTCAATGGATAGGCAGTTTCCACCAGATTTAGCAATTACCTTACCTGACGGACTGTTCAAGCAAGGAGGAAGTCCGCCCACAAACCTGTTTGAGGAAATATCAACAAAACCCAGTTTGCTGCTACAGCTGAGTTGACTGGGAAGTGAACCACTCAACTTGTTGGATGCTAAGTTTAGATAGCTTAAATTTGGTAAAGAGAACAGTGTAGTAGGAGGGTTTCCAGTCAGATGATTTAAGGACAAATCAAGATGTTGAAGCTGACTTAACTGACCAAATTGAGCTGGAATTTTTCCTGAGAAGGAATTATTGCTTAGAAGAACTGTGATCAACCCTTTTGGCATGGCAGGTAAATCAGAATCTAATTTGTTCTCTCTTAAATCCAACACATGCAAGCTAGTCAAGGTACGCAAATCAGGCAACTTTCCGGTGAGCTGATTGTGAGACAGTGCAATACCAGTTAGTGTTTTGATTTTGCATATTGAAGAAGGAAATTGACCCGTGAATCGATTGTTCTTCAAACTCAAAGTGGTTAGTTTTGACAAGGAATCCAGCCAATCAGGAACAGTTTCATTGAAGTAATTGCCATCTAGTGTCAAGGAACTAAGCTTCACCAATCTTGATAACTCTGGTGGAACTGAACCATAGAAAAAATTAGAGCTTAAGTCTAAAAGTTGGAGTGAGTATAGCCTGTGGATCTTATCAGGAAGCGGTCCCCATATGCCCAAAGATATTAAGCTAAGGAACTTCAAGCTAGTTAACCTTGTCAGTGTGGTAGCAAATGAATCTATTGAGAAACTTTCTGACAAAGTCTGGTTGGGAATTGCAAACCCCTTGAACTCACTGACCTTGGTAAGTTTATCTCCCATAATCTTGAGCTCAGAAACTGTGTTGTCCTCGCAAATGATGCTCATGTGTGAAGTTGAGAGGTTGCAGAGGTCTCCATTAGGATTTTCCCAAACATCCAACATTGGAGGGTACTCCAAATGCTTCCTTAGCTGCAGTAGAAGTTGAGTCTGATAGGATTGCAACTCATGGGTGCTCGGGATAAGGAAAGCGCATGAAAGATAGACTAACAGAAGCCAGTTTAACCACCCCATGGATAACAATTTTCAAGCAATACTTGATCCCAAATTTCACTCAGCAAAAGAAAACGCCTGGGACATTATCAAACCAAGAAGAAACAGAAACAGAACCATTAAAGAATGCTCCTTTAGAAACCAGAACGAACAATGATAGCTTCTCTGTAATGTAAACCAAGCTCAGGGGATAGAGCATTAAAAATTTAGGCAAAGCCTTGGTCTTCAGTGACACTCAAAGAATGGTAGCTGGTCTTCTGAATTCCAGCAACTGATCCATCAGAGAAAGATACAATCTTGAGTAAATGACACTGAAAAGCAACAAAGAAGTATCCCCATAAGCAATCAACAAACACACACATTGTCCAAGAAAGCAAAAAAAAGTAAGTTAAACCGTTAACTAACAAAGCCAAACAGCAGTACAAAAACAAAGGACCAAAAAGAAACAAGCCAAGTTACTGAAGCAAAAGAATGTCTCTGAGATGTTGTCTAGGAAAACGAAGAACAACCCAGAAAGCAAAAATTGGAGACAGTTGCAGAGAAAGTAAAGCAAGAGAGACAAAGGTAAAACCTTGTAAAAGAAAACTAAGAAACCTAGAGCTAAATGATTAGTCTGTGAAAATATTGATGAAATAGGACCAAGTCATGGAGCTGGTAGTTGCCCAACAAAAAAAAAAACAAAAAAGAGTACACACAGGTTCTGAT
This sequence comes from Erythroxylum roigii, assembly GCA_027576455.1. Classification (NCBI taxonomy): domain Eukaryota; kingdom Viridiplantae; phylum Streptophyta; class Magnoliopsida; order Malpighiales; family Erythroxylaceae; genus Erythroxylum; species Erythroxylum roigii. The sequence goes on along the minus strand of JANZXV010000211.1, from coordinate 3,097,990 downwards.
AAGATGCATTTAATGTTTCTGTGCTGAAGACATTAATGGGGTCGGAAGAGGGGCAGAGCCAAGTGGGTTGCTTCTTGTTATAGAAGAAGAGTATGGTGTTAACGAGGATAAATGGAATAGACGCTGAGTGAGTAGAGTATGGCTTTGCTCCCTCACCCTCTGTCGTATATATAAACTAAAATGGGAGGTTCGCACATTCGTTTTTTCTTTATGTTTCTTAATTACTCCTGTGCCGAGAATTGATGGACTTTTTACATCAATGCCATTCCCTTTTCTTTAAATTTTTTGCTTTTTCTTTTTAATATTTATATTAATTAGAATATGAATAAATGAACAAAATGCATACTTTATATTAACAATATTTTTAAAAAAATCAAACCTTACTTCTAGTAAAGTTACGATATCAACCCTCAAACTCGTCATGTAATTAACATAAACTATTTTAATTATAATATTAACATAAATAAATAAACAAACATTATACTTTATGTTAAAATTAATTAATAGTTTGTTGAGTCAAAATTATTATCTAATTTTAAATTATTTAATTATTACATACTTAAAATGAAACAATTAAAATTTAAAAGACTTGATTAATATTAAATTGTCATATAACACTAAAATTCTTTTCCAGTCGCTTGCAAGGGGATGGGTATAATGGGAAAGAAAAGCAAATATTGGAGTTTTGGTAATTTGTATGTAATGGGGTCCAACTTTCAACGTGACAGCCTGTGACCATGAGGGTGCAAAAGCCACGTTCCTAGTGAACCGTTACCTCTACAGTACTTTGCTTTTCTCCTTTCTTCTATAATATTAATAATTTAATCTTCAAATTAAAGAATCCCAAGCAAAGCTTCCAAGTTCCATGATATATTAATTTAGCCTAGGCCTTACTTAACTAGCTATTTTTATTTTTTTATTTATAAAGTTTAGGTTTATTTATTATTATTTGATGAGTTAGGTAATTGTGAAATCAAAGGTATGTTTGTTTGGAGCTAATCTGAACATATTACTTATACCAATTTTACTGTTTCAACTCTATTATAATCCATCTCATCCACACATTTATATAGAACTCACATTCATATAAATGTGTAGATAAGATGGATTGGAATAAGGTTGGAGCTTGGAACAGTAAAACTAGTATAAGTGATCTGTTCTTACTAGTCTCACATAAATGTGTGAATAAGATAAATTAAAACAGGGTTAGAACAGTAAAACTCAGTGTTTTAAAAACCGGATCGAGCCGGTCGATCGGATCGGAGAACCGGTGACCCAGAGTATGAAACGATCCAGTTTAGCCCTTATTTTTTATGAGTGATTGACCCGTTTATTTTTGCATTCGGACCGGTAAAAACTGCTGAACCGGTGAAAGAAAGAACTAGCCGGTCCATTTAAAATGTGTCGATTTTGATGATTTCAACTTGAATGAATATTATAATTAGTGGTATTTTTTAATCTTTTTGATGAAATATGACTAGTGAGCTTTGTTATCTTATTTTGTGTTGTATTGGTAAACTTAAAAAATATATATTTTTTGAAGTTTGAAGATTTAAGTTAAATTTACAATTAGATAAATAATTAAATGGTAT
>JANZXV010000211.1:3059713-3083874 GCA_027576455.1 Erythroxylum roigii | reverse complement strand
GAATTTAGATTTAAATATTTAATTTTACAAAAATTAAGTTTATAATTTTAATAAAAATGAAATAATAATAATAATAATTCAACATTAAATTCTTTATTAATATGAATGATACAACGAGCTACATTTTACTAGTATTTTTCATATAATATGTATGAATTTTATTATTTAATAAATTAAAAACATCTATAATTATAGTATAACATAAATGTGATATATAGTAATTATGTCCTCAAGGGGTGTGGCTAGATGATTGAGAGCGGAGCTTAGCTTCGGTTAGGTCCCAGGTTTGATTCCTTGCTATCCCCTCTTGTAAGAGCTTGGGGCAGCCAGGGTTTTACCTATGGATGGAGAACTAGTGAAGCCCTCTGTGATGAGGTGTAGCCACTTGGGCCTCTGAGAGGTGAGCCTGCTTGGCACGCCTGTAGGGTTTCCTCTAATAAAAAAAAGAAGTAGTTATATATTAAAATATTAATCTGATGTGACTTTTTATGTTCAAAAACTTAATATTATGGTATTTTTAAATGTAAACTAATATTATAAAATTAAATAAATATTAAAAAGTTTAATTAGCCTCTTTATTATATTCTTCCAAACTTCATGACATAATTATACAATAAAAAAAGTTAATTTTGAAAACACACAGAGTAAAAATAGAGAATAAAGTGGAGGGCAATACTGTCATTAGGCAAAAAACTAACTTCAAAATCTTCTTTTATGGAGTTTTTAAAAATCGACTTATTGAGGTTAAATAAGTTAACCAATAAACCATTTACTAAACACATAAATAGCTTTTTAAGATGGTCAAAAAGTTAACTTTTAGTCGGTAAACTTAAAAACAACTGATAAATTATTTACCAAACACCCTCTTGGTCGATTTAGAGTAATTTTTAATTTTAATTTTACTTAACATGTTCAAGTTTTACTTTTAAGAGAGAGTCTTGAAGTAATTGGTACAAATTATTCCTTTATAACCAAAAGTCATGGGCTCATGGACCCTTATAAAGCAGGTAGCGATGTGTACTGAATAATTCAACAATGAAGTTAAAGTAAAATTTTAAAAATAAACTTAATAATCTCATTGCACACGTGAGTTGGTAAAGATTTTTTTTTGACTTAAGTGAGGTCGTGGATTCAAACCGCTTTTATGTATGCAGTCGTTTAAAAATTGGGGTCAGAGCTTTGCTTCCCACAAGGGACTTATTCGGCTCGAGCTAAGATTAGTCTAAGTGTGGATGATTTAAAGGTACCTTCTTATAGTTAGGACCGTCTTAGGACACCTAGGTGTGAAAATAAAAAATAATAAATAAACTTAATAGCATAGGCTTGGGTATTTTAATGAAAGAATAAAAAAAAGCCCCCTCAAAAAAAAAAAAGATTACAAAATAAGTCTCCTTCTATAAATAAATCGCAAGCTCTGCACACTGTCCCCTGGCACTCACTTCCTTTCTCTCTAGAGGGAAAAAAGAAAGAAGAAGAAGAAGAAGAAAGATAATCAAAAAGTGAAAGCGAGTGTTTGTTGTTCACCACAATCGCTACCCAATGACGGTGTTCTCCGGAAAGCAGGTGGTTCCTTTCGACTACGAGGCCGAAGTCTCCCAACGCCTTCTCGATGCTATCATCGCCGGCGACCTCGACTCCGCTCTCGAGTGTATAGCGGATCCTTTCGTCGACGTCAACTTCGTCGGAGCTGTATGCTTGAAGAGCAAGAAGAGCGAGGTCGTTTTGCGCGATGAGTTGCCCATCGAAGTTCGCTTCGATTTCGAGGAGTTCAAAACCGACGTAACTGCTCTTTTTCTCGCTGTGCACGCCGGAAACGTGGCTCTCGTCAAGAGACTGCTGGTAATGCAATCGTCTCGCAAGAGATTTGAACTGTTCGACTTACATCGTTATTTACTCTGGTTTTTCAAGCTTTACTTTGGTGCTTGCTTATATTGATTAAGTTGCGGTTTTAAAATTTTAGAAACTGTTTTATTTTCGAGTTACTAATTTTCATTGACTTTGTTCCGTGAAATTTTGGATTCGTAGTCTTCTTTTCGAACTAACTTTCCTGGCTTTTTCGCACCTGCAAATGGCCGTTCTTTTCCCGTTTCATTGTTGAGAAAAGATAAGAAAACAACAAAGTAAAGATAAGGCCTCTCGAATTCGAATTTTGTCGTGGGAGTCTCATTTGTTGTATCTGGTTTCAGTTCAAATGCGTTTCATCTGTGTTCTTTCATTAGTTTATCTTATCAAATCATGTGAAAGAGAATTAAGAATTGCAGAACAGAAGCTTCTTTTTGTCCACTTTGGTTGATTCGTTTCCCTTTAGCTGTGGTTGGATGAATTCGAAATCAGTAATGATTCATTTCCCTTTCGCTGTGGTTGGATGAATTCGAAATCAGTAAAATTTAAAAAATCTTCAGCTTTTTGGAACATAGGATTTGAAAATGTATGCATGTAGGAGGATTTGAACCTGGTGGACCGGTGGTCCCTCTTGTGGGGTAAAGTTTTCACTTTTCAGCACCCGGGGTCTAATTCTCGGAGTTAAATCCTAATTCCTATATATTGCCATTGAGTTCAAAATCAAAATCGCAATTTTCTTGGCATTTATGTCCCCGTCCAACTTTAATGACCGGATTTCTCGTCAATCAATATTAAATTTGGAGCTGTTTCCCATTCATATCTTTACTCTTTTTAACTCTCTAAATTCTGGGTACGAATCAGATTCCAGTTCTCTGCGATTAAGTCTGCCTTTACGTTAGGCTGATATCTAGCAATTTATTTAGTTGTCGGCAAAACTTTTCGTGTGTAATAATTTATCCTGTTAATCATATATGTGATTTTTTGGTGTGTCATGGACATAACATGTATTATCTTTTTGTGGTAATGCTGACGCGGTCAATGTGCGTGAGCAACCCTTGCAAAATGTTTCGGTATTTTAGCATAAGCCCTGTTACCCTGTATGCTTCTTAAAAATATTTGGTTTTAACTTCTAACACATCCCCGTATATGGTGTTCTTGAGGACACGATATGGAAGTAAGAGCCTTTAATCATTCATGGTCTTCTAGGGGCCCCTGTGGAGTTGTATTTGTAGCCAGTGGTGGGAACCTAAAGTGCATGATACATGAAGATATTTGATTGGCTGCTTGATGAGAGCTTCCTTACATCTTTGTCTAGCACGTCGGTGATGTTCCCCAATCTTTGTCTGTATCTGGCCACGGAGCTATTTGCTTCCATAATCTCCTGTGGCTTTTCTTGTTAAGCTATGAAAAGATGTTAAGCAAGCATGAGGACAAAAGTATTGTAGTCAGCGTGAAGTCAACTTATGGAATATCTTCACTCTTCTCACGGAGTAATGAAAGATTTTGACTTTTTTTGATCGTAGAGTGTTGGAGCTGACGTGAACCAGAAACTCTTTAGAGGATTCGCGACAACTGCAGCTGTGAGGGAGGGCCACCAAGAGATACTGGAGATCTTAATCAAAGCTGGGGCATCTCAACCTGCTTGTGAGGATGCTTTGCTGGAAGCGAGTTGTTATGGACAGGCTAGGTCAGCGGAGTTGCTCATAGGCGCTGATTTGGTCTCGCCGCATGTTGCTGTTCATGCTCTCGTCACAGCATCCTCCAGAGGATTTGTAGATGTGGTGGAAACTCTTATAAAGGTAATATTTCATCTCCCAGTCATGCCCTTTTACCCCATTTTCCCTAAGCATTTCATATATGAAGCACTGAGTTCCCCAACTCGTGCATTCTTCAAAGAGTAAAGTTTATTCCTTCCAATACATTTTAGGAGAAGTCTGATGCACGCTAAATTCATTCTATCTATTCAAGTAAAACAGGATCTTCCAGAGTTCCAAATAAACTGATTATTTGTCCTATTTTGACATGGTTGATATCATTTAATGGCAGTGTGGTGTGGACGTCAACGCAACTGATAGACCACTGCTATTATCCTCTAAGCCTTCTCTACACACCAATGTAGACTGTACTGCTCTTGTTGCTGCTGTAGTTAGCAGGCAAGTTGGTGTTGTATGTATGCTGCTTAAGGTACTTTTCCACCCATGCTATGTTGCTTGTGTAAAAGGATAGTCAAGTGCCTGACATTTATCTCTTTTGCTATCAGTTATCGGTGTCTTATGAATATGCGACTATGTTTAATTGATTTAGTAGACCATAGTGGTCATTCAAGAGTAAGAAGTAATTCATTTATGGGTGACGATGAAGCAAAATACTTTTATTGCAGACTGTGACGATGAAGCAAAATACTTTTAGTGCATACTGTCTTTGTGAGTCTGTTGAATAGTTGATGATCAAATCCAGTTGTTGCATAAGAATCTTGTCCATAAATACTTGAAAGAAAGATGCAGGTGATATGTCTGTCGCGGTGGATGACAAATTACATTGGCACTAAAATTTGTTTCTTTAGTTGACTCCAATTTAGCAGTACCTTTTCATCTTTGTTATTTCTCCTTTATAAATGCATATTTCTGTTGAATGACTGTAAAACAATTGTGTGATTAATGGTTTGAACAGGCTGGTGCCAGAATAGATGCTGATGTGAGATTGGGAGCTTGGTCATGGGACACATATACAGGAGAAGAGTTCCGTGTAGGTGCTGGGTTAGCTGAGCCCTATTCCATCACCTGGTGTGCAGTGGAGTTTTTTGAAGTTACTGGCACCATTTTGCAAATCCTTCTGCAACGCCTGTCACCCAACACTCCTCACTATGGAAGAACTCTTCTCCACCATGCCATTCTTTGTGGCAATGCTGGAGCTGTGAAGGTGCTTTTGAGCTCTGGCGGCGATGTGGAAAGTCCCATCAAGACATCAAAAACTGAGTATCGGCCAATACACATGGCTGCCCGTCTGGGCTTACCAACAGTTCTTCAATGCCTGATTGACTCAGGTTGCGACATAGACTCAAGGACTGATTCTGGTGATACAGCTTTAATGATTTCTGCTAAACACAAGCATGGGGAATGTATTAGAGTACTAACTATGGCGGGTGCTGATTTTGGTTTAGTTAATACCGCTGGCCAGTCTGCAAGTTCTCTTGCTGTATCTAGTCGGTGGACCCTAGGCTTTCAACAAGCAGTTCTTGATGTTATAAGGACTGGAAAGATTCCCAAATCCAACGACGTATCTGTTTTTTCTCCTCTAATAATTGCAGCTCAAGCAGGTGATATGGAGGCCTCAACTGCACTGCTTACATCGGCAGAGATTGATCTTGATCACCAGGATGACAATGGTTTGTCAGCTGTCATGTTTGCTGCTTTAAAGGGTCATGTTGATGTGTTCCGCTTGCTGGTGCATGCAGGTGCTAATGTAAAATTACGCAACAAAGCTGGCCACAATGCAATGGACTTGTCTGAATTAAACCAAAACCGCGACATGTTCGAGAATGTAATGCTTGAATTTGCTCTTGAAAGGGGCAACCGCAATGCAGCAGGATTCTATGCATTACATTGCGCAGCTCGTCGGGGAGACTTGCATGCTGTCAATTTATTGACAAGAAGAGATTATGATGTGAATGCTCCCGATGGCAATGGATACACTCCTCTAATGTTAGCAGCAAGAGAAGGCCACAAGGCCATGTGTGAGCTTTTGATTTTCCATGGAGCCGAATGCGAATTCAAGACCGTTAGAGGTGAAACTGCTCTCTCCCTTGCAAGAAAGAGTAATGGTGTAGGAAATGATGCAGAAACAGTAATACTCGACGAGCTTGCTCGCAAGTTGGTGTTGTGTGGTTCTCACGTACAGAAGCACACCAAAGGTGGAAAGGGATCTCCTCATGAGAAGCAAATAGTAATGGTTGCAGATGCTGGAGTACTAAGTTGGGGTACATCAAGCAAGAGAAATGTTGTATGCCTCAAGGCAGAGGTAGGTCCAAGCCTTGCCTTTCAAAGGAACAGAAAGAAGAGTGGTGATGGAGAATTACCAGGGTTGTTTCGGGTTTTAACTACCAAGAACAAGGAGCTGCACTTCGTCTGTAATGGTGGCTCTGAAATGGCCGAGCTTTGGGTCAGAGGCGTAAGACTTGTGACAAAGGAGGCCATTTGTGGTAAATAAGAGGGCTAAACAAGAACTTGGATGTCTAGAACTTTAGGTATTAGATTAGATCCTCAGCTGAGTACTTCACCTTGAAGTAGGTTGAACTTTCAGGCTTCATTGTAAAGATTTTGATCTACAGTAGCTGTAAATGCAACTTTTATGACCTTTCATTATGAACCAATGACTATGCTCTCATATCAAAATGCAATTGCTAAATATCTAAGAACTGATGTGATACTTCAGACAACAAATGCTCTATAATCAATAAGTCAGCCTGAAGTAATTTCCTTCTCTTTTGCTTTACATATATCTTCTGCTGATTTGGTGAACTTTTTAGTCAACTCCTCAACCTGAGAAACAGAATGGAAAGTTGAAAATTTTACAGATCATCTAAAGCTTTTAAAAATGGGGGGCATACACAAAATAGAGCTATAAAGTCAACCTCTTTCTCCAGCCTTTTGGCTTCATCCTTTGGAAAACTAGAACCTGCCTTTTTAATTGTATCCAGTGCCTGAAAAGCCAAAAACAAAAGAAATAATAATAATAATAATAATCCTTTGAGATTCTTAAATATCAGAGCATTCATGATGCTGAGTATATCATGAAATGGTATTTCAAAAGTACTATTGCCTCAGCCATTGTGTTTAAGGTCCAGATGGTCTTCATTTTCATTAATGTTCTTGAAGTATTTCATGTTTTACAGGATGATATACAAGAACTTTGAGGTGGTCCGGATAGTCTATAATTTCCGTCGTGTCACGTGTAAGATGAGAAATATAATTATCAGAAAAATGTGAAGAGCAAAATATAGCTCAATTGTCAGACCTTCTGGCGAGCCCTTCTTATGCTTTGTTTGACATCTTCACAAGACTTGGTAACCACTTTACACACAGCCTAACATGAATTTCCAGTAGTGAAGTTTTGAAGCAGATGCACAATTAATAAGTAAAGGAAGAAACATGGATTAGTAGATAAAAGGACACCATCAATCACCAGCTCACCTGCATATGCTCCTTGGTTAACCTGGTAATTCAATAGGACATGTACAGTATCAGTTTTTGTCTCAGTTTTGCACATACATGCATGTCTGTTATTGTAACATGAAACTCCTGAATGCTACCAAAAGTTCATAGATTCCTGATTTATCGATTTCAAAAACATTTACGGAGGACAGCAATGAAAACCTCATTTAAACAAGCATAAACGAGCAAAGTAAGAATACTTACGGAGGTATAGAAGCAATCAAACGTTCACTGTCAACAGTAGGATTTATCCCCAAAGGAGATGCAACAATGGCCTTTTCTATTTCCTTCACAGTCTGCCAAAAGTAATAAAAATGAGAAACAAGAAATACTAAATAATAAACAACAATATTGGAAATTTCTAACCCCCCACACTAGTCTATAGCTGTATCTTAGTAAATCTAATAATTATAGCATAACCGAAGATTGATTTCATTACTAATGGAAGAATAAGGTTGGCATAAATGATAGCTATTCAAGAATATCTGATGATTACGAGCATGAATATCATACAATCTTGAAGGACAGCAGATAGTTTAGGTAATTACATTTGGATCGTATGGATTTACAGATAAGGTTTTAGGATCCATAACTGAGACAACAGCTAAACGATTCAAAGGGAGCTTTACGCCATTTGTTTCAACTATAATGTGGTCAAGCATTCCTGTAAAACCATACGATGCATGAACATCCCAAGATTGTTGGCATAAAATTAGTTAAATAAGATAAAGATGACACTAATTTCTGACCTGCCGATGCTCTTCCAGTTCTCAGTTTTGCTAATTCTCGAGACAATGCAACCACTGCTGCATCCATCTGAGAGGAAGCACTTGCCTTAACGGAAGGTCCAATATCCACAACTTCAACTGTACTCACACCAGAATCATCCTCTAGTACAGAAATATAAATCAGAATTTCGCTGCCAATGGAAAACTGGTAATGTTCATCATGCATACACTTCTGATTTCATAAACATTAGTAACCCCAAATATACCTAAGAGTCCTTACTTCAGATTCACGTATTATTGGCAAACAGGGGAAAAAAAGAAAGAAAGGAGGATGGTAACTTTTCCGTAACTCCATGATCCATAACTACGTCAATCTATTTGAGCTGTCTTCCAAGGACTAATCTAAGAGAATGGATTCCGATAAGTACTACATCAATATAGTACTTAACACGCTAGAACGAGTACAAATGCATATAATTAATCCACAAATCAGAGCATATGCTAGGTGTAATGTCATATCAAATCCTACAAAGAAAATTCAACCGAACACACTGCATTATCACATACAAAACCGACCAACTTCAAAGAATGACAAAAAGACGTAATTTTGCATAACAACAAGCACCTTAAGAACTACAACATAGAAAAAGGCCACCAGTTTCCTCTTCATTAGCATCTAATCATAAATTCTACAACAAAACAGAATAAATCCCATTAAAAGTTAGAAAAATACTCGACTTTTTCCCTTTAGCGAAGCCACGACGAGAATCTCCAAGGAAATCGAAGCTAGTTAATACTGGAGCTTTACGGGTCTCATAGATGCAGAGGAGATCCCGAGAGAACAAGGCTTGAGAAACGCTGCGTCTTTGGATGATACCGTTACCAGAGCTTCGCAGAAGAAGAGCAAGAACTGAGCTTTGTGAAGGGATCACGCGTCTCAGGTACACCGCCATTGATCTTTGCTTTACTCCGTCTTTGTCTATGTTCTGACTTGGACACTTCGGCCTCAGTTTTGTAGGGTTTTAACGAGGTCTTTTGGTGGTGCTTGTGTTCTTCTGGGGTTTATGGGGTTTTTCTAATGCTTAGAAAGAAACCCCAACAAAAAAAAATATATTCCAATTTTCTGTTAATAATTACCAAAATTAATTAATTAATATTTCCTTTATTAATTTTTAACTCCGTTAAATTGCTAGATATCCGACACCAAACACTTTTTCTACTTCCTCGTCGGTGTCTTTATCAAACACGACACGAAAAATAGCTTTAGTGTTCAGGTCTCGTCATGCGAAAAAATGGAGGCTTTCACCACATTTCCCTCTTCAACCTCGAGGGTTGTATATCCATTCAGAGGGGTTCTCCATTTCAAGGTGCTTCGTTCTATTACCATTACTTTGGTTTTTGGTTTATTGTAAAGGATCGTTTTATTCTAGGAAAAGTGTATTGCCTGGTACTCTTGTTTTGGTTGTATGTATAGAAAAAGTTCATTTCCTCGGAAGAGCATATTGGAATTGACTTAGCTTTCACAGGGTTGTTTCCAAAGCTTTTTCTTTTTCTGTAAATTAGGTTGTTGCTAAAGTTACGCTTCACTCTTTGGTCTATAAGCTTGTGAATCATTACTTGGGCAAGTTTTTGTTCTTAGTATATCAGATAGTTGAGCTTGAAGGTTTCATTCTTCTACTTCTTCTTCTTCTTTAGAGTTGGAGCACTGGGGTGGGGAGTTGAGGAGAGACCTTTCTGATTTCTGTGGATTGGGGAAAAAAGTTAACATGAAGAGCAATTGTCTTCTTTTCCCTTTTGCAGCTTTCTATCTTGATAGAAAATATATTTTGATAGCACCTCCAAGTATGGATTAGTATTCTGCAAACTGCTTAAAAGAGAGAGAAACAGGAAGGCTGAACAACACTTTTTGGAGAATAGAACCAGTATACTTCATTATTTTTAAATCATACTCTTTTGAACAGTCAGCATTGAATGAAGCACTCTTTTGTATTAGCTTTGGTGTATTCCAACACCTTGAACAAAATTACTTGATTCCATATTTTGGAAATTTTCATTTTAAACTGTTCTTGGACAGGTGGATCTTTCTATGGCTTGTTGGTTGGTAACAAAACTCTTAGTTTGTGAATACGTATGAACTTGTAAATCGTAGAAGACTGTAGTATACGAGAAGAATGAAGTAATTTTCATTTACTCTCTTTTCTGTATTTATACACTTGGCTGTCAACATCATTAACAGACTTTACAAAGACTTAACTTCTAACTGTTTCTAACTTCTTCTTGTTCTTGATTTACAAGATGTCTAAGACACCAACATACTCCTGTCTTAGCAGTCTTGAGATACCCCTACTTTGTGTCGCAAAAAATCAAATCTTCTTCCTTGCAACGCCTTAGTGAATAGATCAGCTAGCTGTTCCTCTGTTTTACAGTATGCAAGCTTTATCTCTCCTTCTTGCTGGATGTCACGAAGAAAACAACACTTCATTTTGAAGTGTTTGGTTCTTCCATGAAATACTGGGTTTTGTGAAATTGCTAGTGCGGCCTTGTTATCTATCAAGATCTCCGTGCTCTTCTCTTGTGGAATATATAACTTTGCCATCATCTTTCTTAACCAGATGCTTTGATTTACTGTAGCGGTTGCTGCGATTAGCTCTGCTTCTGCTGTGGACTGCGCCACCACACTCTGTTTCTTTAAACCCCATGAAAAACACCCCGATCCCAGCTTGAAGCAGTAACCAGAAGTGCTTCTCATGTCATCTGTGGAACCTCCCCAATCGCTATCCGTGTAACCTTTCATCTCCAAGATACCCATCCGTCTGTATTTCAGGCTGAAATTATAGGTTCCTTTTAGGTATCTTAGAACCCTTTTTGCTGCTGTCATGTGGACTTCGGTTGGTGATGCCATGAACCTCGATAGCATACTCACAGGAAACTGAATGTCAGGTCTTGTGGAGGTTATATACATCAAGCTTCCTATAAGGCTTCTGTATCTACTCTCATCAGTGGCTTTGCTTCCATCTTCCTTCTGTAACTTTTCTTTACAATTCATGGGTGATTTTGCTGGTTTACATTCCAGCATATGAAACCTTTTGAGTACCTCCCGAATGTACTTTCTTTGGCAAATGGAGATTCCCTGCTGATTTTGGTTAACTTCCATCCCCAAGAAATAAGTCATCAACTGCAGATCTGTTATGTCAAACAGCTCTCTCAACTTGTGTTTAACACCTTCAATTTCTTTGGCATCGTTCCCTGTTAGCAGTAAATCATCAACATATACTGACATGTAAAGGATTTTATCTCCAAGCTTCCTCACATACAGGGTAAATTCATTTTCACTTCTTCTGAATCCAATCTGCTGTAGGTAGGTGTCGAGCTTATCGTACCAAGCTCTGGGAGCTTGTTTAAGCCCATACAACGCCTTCCTCAATCTGTATACCTGCTCCTCCTTTCCTTCAACCATGAAGCCCTCTGGTTGCTCTACATAGATCTCCTCCTTCAGCTCTCCATTCAGGAAAGCTGACTTGACGTCTAGCTGATGCACTAGTCATCCTTTCTCGGCGGATAAATTGAGGATAAGTCTGATGGTCTCCAACCTTGCTACTGGGGCAAACGTGTCTGAGTAGTCCACACCGTTCACTTGAGAATACCCTTTCACGACTAATCTCGCCTTGAACTTGTTTAGAGTACCATCTGGATTTACCTTGGTTTTGTAAACCCATTTGACGCCAATGATCTTCCTGTCAACTGGTTTTTCCACTAGCTCCCATGTCTTATTGTTTTCAATCATACGAATCTCCTCCCTCATTGCAGCTAGCCATTCTTTGCTGTTTTTTGCTTCCTTAAAGCTTACTGGTTCATAGAGGGTGAGATTACAACTTTGGTAAATATCAGAAAGAAGTCGTGTACCTCTTTTGGGGATATGATCCACATGATCTTCAAGGTCACTGTTAGTGAGTGTTTCTGGTTCTGGCTCTTCTTCATCTTCATGTGCTACTTCAGATTCTCCTCCATGTTGTGGTCTGTCCTCACCTTCAGATTCTTCTTCTGATGTGAGTTCAGTCAATTTGACTCCACGTAGTATCATCCTCTCCATTTGTGTATTGTCTTCATCAAGCTTTGTCCAATCCCAAACCTCATCCTTTAGGAAAGTCACATCTCTGCTGATTTGGACCTCCTTCTTGTTAGGAATCAGAACTCTATACCCCTTGGTGATTTCAGAATACCCAATGAAGACTCCTGCTACGGTCTTGGAGTCCAACTTGTTCCTTTTCTGCTGTGGTACATAAATGTAACATGGAGAGCCAAAAACCTTCAGATTCTTCAAATTTGGCTTCCTCATATGCCAGGCTTCATAAGCTGTCACCTTCTCCAAGGCTTTAGAGGGTAATATGTTGAGGAGAAACACGGCTGTAGCTGCTGCCTCAGCCCAAAGGAACTTAGGTAGGGATTTCTCCTGAAGTAAGCATCTAACCATCTCCATGATGGTTCTATTTTTCCTTTCACTTACCCCATTCTGTTGGGGTGAGTAAGGAACCGTCAACTGATGCAAAATGCCACTTTCTTGACAAATTTTCTCCATCTTCTGATTTTTGTACTCGGTTCCATTGTCACTCCTAAACCTCTTGATCTTCTGTCCACTCTGATTCTCAGCCATTTGCTTGAACTTGTGGAATATTTCTGCTACTTCTCCTTTGGACTTCATGAAGTAAATCCAGCAGTATCTAGATTTGTCATCAATAAAGGTGACAAACATTCGACTTCCACTCAGTGAATCAACTGGTAAAGGTCCACACACATCAGTGTGAACCAGTTCAAGTAACTCAGCTGCTCTCCATGTGCTGTCTTGGAACGGTTCTCTAGCCTTCTTCCCTTCAATGCATGTTGTGCACACTTGCTGCGCTTCTTGGAGGATTGGCATACCTTTCACCAAATTAGATTTGCTCAGCCTTAAAAGGCCCTTCCAATGAGGATGCCCAAGCCTCTTATGCCAAAGACTTGCTCGACAAACTCTTGCCTTGAGTGCCACCTGATGCTGTTCAAGCAAATTCAACACATAGCTTCTATCTTTGGCTGGAATTTTGAAGAGTGATCTTCCATCCGAAGTTGTGATCTGGCAAAAACCATCTTTGAAGAGGACTGAATAGCCCTTTTCAATCAATTGTGAAACACTCAAGAGATTCTGTTCAAGGTCTGGAACATATAGCACATCTTCAAGCGTCCTCGGACCCTTCATGCTTTCGATCACAACATCTCCTCTTCCCTTGGCAGAAATCAGTTGTCCATTGTCAATCTTTACTCTGCACGTATGCTTCTTGTTCAAGGTCTTGAATATGCTCAGGTTGCTGGTCATGTGGTTGGAGCACCCACTATCGACTAGCCAGCTATCAGCTGAGACACTGGTGCTGTGGCAGGAGGCAACAAACAAGTGATCCTCATCCTTGTCTGCAATCCGAGCCTCCTCAAAAGTCTGCGCTTGCTCCTTGCTTTTGCAGAACTTGTCAATGTGCCCAAGCTTCTTGCATTTCCTGCACTTGACATCGGGTCTTCTCCAGCATTTATAGTGAGGATGATTAGTCTTACCACAATGTTTGCAAGGTTCCTTTTCAGACTGGGCCGAGGTTTCTGACGCTTCTTGCTTTTCTTGCTTCTTGTCTTCTGCGCCACCTTTGTTCCAACGCTTCTTCTTCCCTCCTCCACTAGTTTTCTGACTCGCCCTTAGTGCACCCTCAGTCACCTCTACCGACCTCATCGCTCTCCTCTGTTCTTGAGCTTGTAGAAAACTTAACAACTCCGACAACTTCAGGTTTGTCATGTCTCTGGTGTTTTCCAAAGAAATGATGGTTGCTTCGAATTTTTCTGGAAGAGAGATCAGCATCTTCTGAACAATCTTTTCATCTTCAAAACGGCTTCCAAGAAGTCGGATCTTGTCTGCAAGATCCTGTAGTTTTCCGGCGTACGTCTTGACTGATTCATCCTCTGTCATTTGGAGCCTATCGAACTCCCTCATCAAGTTAATCACCTTCATACTCTTCACTCTCTCATCTCTTTCGTACTCAGCCTTCAGATAATCCCATATCTCCTTGGCAGATTTCAGGTGCATGATTCTCGTAAACAGAGAGGGACTTACCGCAGCGTATAGACACGACTTGGCTCTGGCTTTTTTGGTAAGTCTCTCCCTCTAATACTTCATTTGGTTTACTGTTGCGTTGTCTGCCAATGGATCCACGTGATAGTCCTCTTCGACTGGTTCCCACAGATCTAACCCTTCAAGGTACGTCTGCATCTTCACTGCCCATATTTGATACGACTCTCCGTCGAACAGAGGTGCTTGCATGTTGGATAGTCCTTCCATTTGTGTATGGTGACCACTTCTTCGAGATGCCGCTAACTTGTTCGACGAAATGCTCCACAGATCCCTTAAGACCTTTCAATAACGCTCTGATACCACTCTTAGTTTGTGAATACGTATGAACTTGTAAATCGTAGAAGACTGTAGTATACGAGAAGAATGAAGTAATTTTCATTTACTCTCTTTTCTGTATTTATACACTTGGCTGTCAACATCGTTAACAGACTTTACAAAGACTTAACTTCTAACTGTTTCTAACTTCTTGTTCTTGATTTACAAGATGTCTAAGACACCAACAAAAACTCATAGAAGTCTGAGTTTGATTTTATGTAGATGTGTTGAAGAAGATTGACTTCATTTCAGGATTCTTATGATACGTTTATATTGTCATTGATTTGTTTTTACTCTTTCATAAATGTGCTGAACTTTATTAGTGGGACTTTCACTAGGTTGTTGTTATTGTTATAGAAATGTGCTCAACTTGATATGCTTTTTCCACAGGACTCCGCTCTCACTGCCCAGAGAAGCCTTTCCTTTGTCAGGCATCCTTTGGTAACCAGTTAGTATCTTGTGCAGTGCTTATGTAATTCATATTAATGCTGATGTGTTTTTTCACTTCCAACCCATTTCTTGTGAAATTTTAACAGTTTATGATTTTTCCTTTCTGATATAACAAAGCTGATTCTAAAATAGACAGAATCTTCAGTTCGAGACCATTGTCTCCTACTCTGTTCGCAGCAGAAATGGAACAAGTCAGTGCTGTCTTATCCTTGTTCTTGAAGAAACAAGGTACAAGTAAAGCAGTTGCAGCAAGAATTATCAACAAATCAGACCTTTTCATAGATCAACTTGTGTCAAGGCTTCATGCTATTCATAAATCTCAATATCTAGTAGATTTGGTCCATCTGTTTGGCCATAACACCATTTGCTTAGGCTTCTTTATTGTACTGGTAGCAATCATGAATTCCTCTAGATGTTGTAGGTTGAGAGCTCACAACTCTTGAAGTCAGGGTTGCTCTTATTCCTTACCTTGGATCCCTTCTTGAAGAAAATGGAAACTTTCTGATAGAATTTGACGGACAGTTTTCCACATCCAACAGTTAAAGGTAGAATCATTAAACTTGTTTCTTCGTGACAAGCAAATGGATGATAATATAGGATTTTATTAGTATTTAGCAATAGCCTCGTAGGAAACTACAAGCACCAAAGCTACCAGCCAACAATGGCCCCTCAAGCTTTCAGCTGAGACAATACAAAGAGAAAAGATACCCCCTCTCTACTCCCCATTCCCTTACATATTCCCTTACATATTTTTCTCTCTCTCTCCTCTAACTAATTCTTGCCTAACCGTTAGCTGACTCATCATTCCTTGCCTTAGTGATTCTTCTGGAATATGTTAACATGGGTTTGTGGCCCATGTTCGATTCCTTCCCCCTCTTTCTCCTAGAGTAAGTCAATATGGGTTTATGACCCATATTACTATCAATTCCGCCTCCTGCGAAATCTGCCTTGTCCTCAAGGCAGAAAGAAGGAAACTGCTGTTGCAGTTGGACAACAACTGCTCAGGAAGCTTCTTCAATGGGTTTCCCTTTCCATAGCACAAGCCATTCGACAATTTGCTCTTGATTCTTCTAGACAGTTCGTTCAGCTAGGATTGCTTTAGGAGCAATAGGTTCAGTGGAGTCGACCTCTAGGCCTAAAGGAAGAGTTGGCTCTGGCATATGGTTCCCTATCATCTTTTTTAGCTGAGAAATGTGAAATACCGGGTGAACTCTGGAAGTGTCAGGAAGAGCCAACTTGTAGGCCACAATCCCAACCTTAGCTATCACTTGAAAGGGTTTATAAAATCGGGCTGAAAGTTTAGGACAGATTCGCCTAGCTATTGATGTTTGTCTATGAGATCTAAGCTTGACATAGACCCAATCCCCTACCTCCAATTGAACATCTATGTGTTTAACATTAGCTGCAGATTTCATGACTTGTTGAGCCCTAACAAGATGGAATTTAAGCTGCCTCAATGCCTCATCCCTATCAATCAACACACCATTTACAGCATCAATAAGTGACTCCCCAATGAGGAAGCGAGGAACCTTAGGAAGAGGTCGACAATACACCACTTCAAAAGGGGTTGTGGCAGTTGCGGAGTGAAGAGAGGTGTTATACCAAAATTCATCCCAAGAAAGCCAATTATGCCACCGTTTTGGTTGCTCAGATACAAAACATCAGAGATAGGTTTCAAGGCACCTATTGACCACCTCGGTTTGGCCATCCGTTTCCGGATGATAAGAGGTGTTCATTCGAAGAACCGTTCCTTGCAGCCTCCAAATTTCCTTCCAAAAATTACTAACAAAGATTGGATCCCTGTCACTTACAATTGTCTTTGAAATGCCATGGAGTTTAACCACTTCCTTAACAAAACAATTAGCTACAGCCTTGGCAGTAAAAGGATGTTTGAGAGGGATAAAATGTGCATACTTTGATAATCTGTCCACTATTACCGTAATAACCTCAAATCCTTGGCTTTTTGGCAAACCCGTTATAAAATCCATCGAGATGTCTTCCCAAACTGAATTGGGAATAGGAAGAGGTTGAAGTAACCAAGCTGGGGCAAGAGTTTGATACTTGTGTCTTTGGCATACTTCACACTCCTTCACAAACTGCAGAATCTTTTTTCTCATTTCAGCCCAATACAAACAACCAACTATCTGTTTATAGGTTTTAGTAAACCCGGAATGACCTCCTGTAGGAGTAGAATGGAATTCTTGCAAGAAATCTGGAATGAGGGAGGAGGTTTGAGGCAAAACTAATCTGTTTCCTTTGAACAACAACCCTCCTGACAAGTGGAACTCTGTTTCGGCTGTAGGATGAGCTTGGAGTTTCTGCAGAATTTCTGACAGCCATGGTTCTCTTTGATATTCCTCTTGTAGCTTAGCAAAATCGACCCAATTAGGTGAGGAAACCAGATAGTGAAATTCTGGTTCCACTGGTACACGCGATAAGGCATCTGTTGCCTTGTTTTCTGGTCTCGACTTATAGAACACTTCAAATCGGAAGCCCATCAGCTTAGACAACCAATGGTGTTGATCAGGGGTATTTAACCTCTGTTGTAAGAGATGCTTTAATGTTTTGTGGTCGGTGTACACCTTAAATGATCTTCCCAAAAGATAATGCCTCCAATGTTGTATGGCTAGCACTAAAGCCTTAATCTCCTTCTCATATACTGATTTAGACATGGCAGTAGCAGATAACGCCTTGCTAAAATAAGCAATAGGTTTATTTTCCTGCATAAGAACAACCCCCAATCCAAAACTAGAGGCATCACACTCCACAATAAATTCCTTATAGAAATTCGGTAGATTGAGGATCGGAAAAGAAATTAGACAATTCTTCAACTTGTCAAAGGCTCCTTAAGCTTTGGGACCCCAAGAGAAGTTGTCTTTCTTGGTGAGTTCAGTGAGGGGTCGAGTGATTTTCCCATAATCTTTGATAAATTTTCGATAATACCCGGTGAGAACAAGAAACCATCTCACCCCGGTCACATTCTTCGGTATAGGCTAATCTTTAATACATTGGATCTTGTTAGGGTCCATTGCAACACCTTCAGCTGAAATAACATATCCCAAATACTCAATGGATTGTTGTTCGAATAAGCATTTTTTTTAATTGGCAAAGAAATGATGCTCAATTAGGAGTTGTAAAGTTTGTTTCAAGTGTTTGAGGTGTTATTGCCAACTTCTACTATAGATCAATATGTCATCGAAAAATACCAGCACACTTTTCCTTAGAAGTGGTCTAAAAATCGAATTCATGGTTGATTGAAATATAGATGGGGCATTCATAAGTCCAAAAGACCTAAGTATTCATAATGGCCTTCATGAGTCCAAAAGGTTGTTTTATGAATATCCTCAGTCTTGATTCGAATTTGGTGAAAACCAAACTTCAAATCAATTTTAGAGAAGTACTTGGAACCATGCAATTCATCAATAAGCTCATTGATAGTAGGAATTGGGAACTTATCAGGAATGGTTACCTTGTTTAGGGCACGGTAATCTACACACATTCTCTATGAATTGTCCTTTTTTTTAACTAGAATTACCAGACTGGAGAAAGGCTGGTGCTGTGTTGGATTGCACTTAATTCAAGCAATTTCCTGACTTGTTTTTCAATCTCATCCTTATGGTGATAGGCATACCTATAAGGACGTACACTCATTGGATTGGTTCCAATATATAGAGTAATGGCGTGATCGTGACCCCGCAAAGGAGGAAGACCCTTCGGTTCTTGGAACACCAATATGTTTGCTTGCAATATTGAAGTTAATTCTTGAATTTGGACTAGAATTAAGGTGGTACTAGTCTCCAAAACAAACACACCGTTCTCACCCTTTTGCTGTTCATTCTGGAATTCCATCGCAATGAAGTGAAGCATCCCTTGCAAGGCAGAAATTTGTTGGGGCTGCTTACAGCCTTGCTCCCTCAATGTGACTACTTCTTTCCCCTGCTCAAATCCCCATTTCACTGTTTTCTGCTTGAAGTCTACTCTCACCTCGCCCAAGGTTTCCAACCATTCTGAGCCCAAAACCAGGTCTATTCCCCCCAATTGAAGAATATATGCATCAATCAATAGCTCCACATTCCCTACTAACACCACAAGTCCCTTACACCGACTTTGTGAGAAGCATTTGGTTCCATTACCTAATTTCACCCCATAGAACTCGGTTGGAGTCACAGTCAAACCAAGGTGGCTACTAAGTCTTGGGAAAGGTAATTGTGACTTGCCCCTCTATTGATGAGGAACAAGATTGGAGCTTGATGTGAGCAGGAGCAAGGATCACTATGGAGATAGCATGCATGATGAGGGCAAGCTTGTCATTTCAGTTGGACCTATGTCCAAATCTAGGATCGAGAGACTCAAGGAGGCTTTCTATGCGTGTGTGGGCCAATTTGTGGAGAGAATGGCGAGCTCCAAGCCTATTGGAGGAGAGTTTAATAAAATTGAGCCCAAACTAATCCATTTAACTCAAATCCTTGGACCGGATACACTTGGAGCTTGAAGACAAGAAGATTTGGGCTATTTTAATGCTTTACCACTTAAGCCCAAGAGCATATGGATCCAGTAGTGACACAACACATCAGACTTATTTATTTAGTTTTTGGACTTTGTTTTATATTGGGCTTCCATGTATTTTAGCCCAACCTTTTATTATTTAACCTAGGTATAAATATGTGTCTTGAGGTCAACTTTTAGTTTAGATTGCCATGATTAATAAAATTTAAGAGAGAGTTCTTCAAGGGAGGCATGAATGTCTTCATGGTTACTTCAAAAAAATTTTAGCCCAGCCTTTTATTATTTAACCTAGGTATAAATATATGTCTTGAGGTCAACTTTTAGTTCAAATTGGCATGATTAATAAAATTTCAAAGTGAGTTCTTCAAAGGAGGCATGAATGTTTTGATGGTTACTTCAAAAAATTGATTTGTATCAGTAAGTAAATACTTACAACGTAAATTAATTTATGATTTATTTGGAATTGGATCTAAAACTTATGATTTGAAGTTTGATCTATCATGTTCTTAGAATAGAAATATTAAGGTTTTGATTCAATAGAATTAGAGGGTTTCAAGAACCTTGATTTCTTGGAATTTCCGTATCACTAAGATTTGTAATTCTCATAATAACAACACTCAGTATTCACATAAACGTGCATTTGCATAATAATTTTTAGCATAACTTTAATTTGATACACATCACAATACAAAACTAACTCTAGGACTTCACGTATACACAAGGTAGTATCGGTGATTTGTTCCAAAGGCCAATAATGTTTTCTGCGTAGTAGGTATAATTCTCCTAATCGAATTGCATCTTGAGTTCCAACAGACTTCCTTCAGGAGTAAGGGACAGAGAATGATACTGTAATGCAAGCAGCCTCTCCCTGCTATACTTGAATCTTTGATCTAGTAAGTAGCAAACAAGAAAATTTAGGACAAAGGAATATGCAGTAGATATAAAAAGTCAAATTCAGTTTTGCTACCAATGCAGTGAGAATTAGGCCTTGACATCTGCATCTTTCCTTGATTTCGTCTCATCTGTGAAGGTTCCAAATAAATACGTGACGAAGATGTCCAGTTGGAGCCACGTTGACAAGATGTAGAGCAACTTAGATGTTCATGTCGTATTTCAATTTGTGGATGCCTTCTACAGAAAGCCAAGATGTCATCCTCAGTTAATAACCAACAGCCCCTCAAGTCTAGCATGTCTAAAGTTGCAGGGGTTTTGAAAGAATCTAGCCCCTGGCTTGTCAAAACAGCATCACAAATTCCAAGACGTTTCAAGTTCATCAGGGATGATAAGAGATGAAGGGAATCATCTGTAAGTGAAGCACTTCTTAGGTATAAATTTCTTAAATTTTGAAAGCTTAGCAAGGGTGGTAGGGCTGCATCCGTTACTTTGGTATTCTCCAAACTCAATGTTTCCAATGCATTGAGACTCTTCAGAGCTGCCAGGGAAGGAATCATCTCTGGCTCTGAAGCTGTTCTATTCGACTCAGAACCTGGTTGGGGAAGCAATCCTGCAATTTCAAGGAGTAAGTGAGAAGCTGAAATGCTACATTAGGACAATCCTACATGCAATATAAGTACTAAAAGTCTGTTTTCTATAAGATGACTTCATAGTTAATTCACAATGACTTGGAGCCAAAAGTTCCAAGGAGGCAATAACACATTTTAGGATAAGAAATTCAAACCTTTGGTATTGGTGTTGCTCAAGTCAACAAGCTTTAGAGAAGGCATCAGGCTGATATATGAAATAGCCAAATCATCCACCAGAGCATGGGATAATATTAAATTTTCCAGCTTGGGAACATACCCAGCTAAAATTGCAAGTCCAGCGGAGGTTACTCTTGTTTTGCTGAGATTTAATTCTGTTAAATTTGTTGCCATATGTGTAAGTAGATGAACCGAATCATCTCCAATCATGCTAGATCTGAGATCCAAATACTCCAGTGCTTTCATGTGACTTAAAAAGAAGAAGCCATGAAGAGAAGAGTTGGAAATGTCCAGAAAGGATAGGAAACTCATTTCAATATATGAAAAGGCTTCAGGCTCGTGCTCAAATCTGACTTCAGAAAGTATCAGCTTCGTTAAAGGTGCTTTATTATCATCACCTTCAAGTAGAGAGTCAATGGTACAGTTACTCATATTTAAGCATTCAAGATTTGGCAAATTTGGCAGCCTCGTTACATTGGTCCATGCAAGACTGAGAAAGCTCAACTTGGGGAACAAATGAAGACAGCCTACCCCTTTGTTAGATATGTCACTCCCCCAAAGGTCAAGGTATTCGAGCTTTGTCAATACCTAACATGAAAGTGTACGAACATAAGCAGAAAAAAATGAATGCAGCCCAAATACCAAAGAAATCATAATATAGAGCTCTAAGCCAGTGTAATTCAGCAAGAAAGTACAGGGATCAAAATTGTACGAGAACCAGCTGGCTTATGAATCAACTTCAACTAACACTGCAGTCATTATCATCACTTGCTGCATCTAAGATGAACTGAAAGACAGTCCTAAAATGAAAGTACACAGGTAATGTAACGTTATGCAGTAGATTGATTGAGTTTTAGATCAAGATAGGTAGGATATATTACCTTCAGATAATGATCTGATATTTATGTAAAAGATGATATGGCATAACAATATTGAATAATGAAATCCAAGATTTTAGAAATGCCTTTTACCTTCTAGCCAATGACATAAGAGTTCACTCAATAAGTCATCAAAAGCACGAAGATATGAATCAAAAGAAAGTTGATAATAACAAACAGCATGAACATAAGTTGCCAGGTTATGGTACCTGAAGAGAACTCAGTGCCTCATTAGTCACAGGTAAACCACCTAAGTCCAAAACAGACAACCTTTTAAGAGACGGGAGAAGTTTAATACCATCTGCAGTTATGCCTGTTTCTGAAATATGAAGTCCTTCTAGACTTGGAATAGATATAAGATGCTTAATAGCAGCATTGTTAACCTTAGTGCATCTTGAAAGGTCCAACTCCTTTAAACAAGTCATACCTGAACCCATTGAGAATATCAGACAGATTTATAAATCTGGTTCAACTTGAATTCCTTGGCAAGATATGGACATAATTCTATAGCAACTTCATGAAGAACACTCCATATTTTTCATTTGCTACAAACAATTTATCAGTTATTGCTAGTTCAAACTTCTAATTGTTACACCAAGCATTAAACAAATAGAAAAAGAGGAAAACAATTACAATATAACCTTACCAGTAAGAGGCCATAAGGCAGGAGTGGTGATTCTGTGACAATCTGCCAGATTTAAGGATCGCAAATATTGAAACGCTCCTAAATATGCCATCCACTCAGCATCCACTTTGTTTTCACCCTGGAGATCAATCACCTCCACACTATGTTTGAAAAGTCTACAAGAGCAAATTTTATTTGGTGATGTGAATAAACATTATATGCACAATGTCAGAATTAGGACAACTAATGCAATGCATTTCTAAGAAAGGTCAAAAACACAATAGACTGTTTCTGGCATAAAAATGCTATTCAAATTCCATCACAGCTGAAGAAAGACCACAGACAAACTTAAACTGTCTTCACCTTTTAAATAGAAAGGCTAAAATTAGACTTAATATCATGTATATAATTACACACGCCATCCATGCACATCCTTCAAGCTAAAGGAATATAGATTCTCAATATGATCCTAATAAACATACTAAATTTGTTAATTTTTATCACTGAAAATGGGATGTCAATATAAAAGAGTAAGAAGATGCCAACAGTTGGTGGATAAATGATATTAGAAAGCATAACCCTTGCGCAGTTTAGCTTTGATTTCATTCTGAACTTCAAATGATAGCAAACATTTCAAGTAATGGCCTGCTGTTATCCACCATCTTTATAGGACCTGATGCATTACATCTACTCTCAAATTCTTTCTAATAACTATACCTAAAAGTGTGAGCTCTTGTTTTTAAAAAAATCTTCTGCTAAAATTGTACTCGTAGACTTTGGAATAATCTATTACCACCCGTCATCCAAACTTCCATTGACATTAACATGGATATCAGTCAAATAAGCTCAACTCTAACACCATTACGTCATTTTCTCTCGACACTTAATTTTTATATAATTGAAACTAAATGACAATTTGAATAAAAAGGAAAAGCGTACTCGAGTAAGGAAGGGAAGAGCAGACGGCGATGGAGAAGGCGGCGAAGAAGAGAGTCTGCGAGAGAAGAAGGCAAGCGCTGCAGAGATCGTCGCTGTCTCCTCCACTTTTCGATACTCTCGCTGCTTTCACAGGCCGCCTCTATGCATAGGCTAACCAATCGGCTGCTCTCTCCTTCCGATTTCATTTCTCCGATTTCCAATTGCCTCTGCTCTGATCGATAACTCACTATTCTGGTCAATGAAAATCAAAGAAGCTCCCTAAGCCTGGTTGGGTTGTATATTTGTATAATTGAAAGAAGAGGTAATAAATTGAATTCTTAAGAAGTACTTAAGAAAAGACCAAACCTTTATAAATTGGTTCTGATATCTCTTCCCTAAAGAAAAGACCAAACCTTTATAAATTGGTTCTGATATCTCTTCCCTAATCTTTTCTTTAAGTATGCTAATTGCACTTGTGTATTCTTTTGTGATCTAATTATTTGATCACTTGTTACTAAATCATATGATTAAATTGTTAAAGAGCATAAACTTGATCGTTCCTAATACAGATGCTCTCTCACGCGCCATAAAAACTAGCAAGCGTCATCATAATATAATTCTTTGAAAGTTGTCTTTGTGTTTGTACGAAAGTTACGAATACCGTACCATGCTTGATATCGGATTGAGCTCTGGAACGAAACTGTACCGGTATCGGGTATCGTTTCGGATAATTTTTTAAAATTATGAAATAGTACCTAAAATTTTTAAAATTTGCAAAATAGTCCATATTAGTATATTATACAGTTGTACTGTACACTTTACTAGTTTACTGTTTACATCAACCATG
>JANZXV010000211.1:3044120-3057320 GCA_027576455.1 Erythroxylum roigii | reverse complement strand
CCGGAGAAGAATCCAGAAGTCGGGGGGGGGGGGGATTTTAGGGTTAAACTTTAAATTTTTGCAAAATGGTCCCTGACCAATTTTTTTTTGCAGAATTGTCCGGAAAGTACTGGAATTTCTACCGGCCGGAATTTTTGACCGGTACAATTTTTCCCATTCCGGTACCGTTCCGGCCGATACCGTCCGGTATGGAACGGTATTCTGAACACTGGCTCTCTCTTCCTCGTGATTCTCTTCTTTCCTTAATTCTTTTCGAATCATACCTACATTCTATATCGGATACACGTTCTCTTCTATATCTAGTTAATTCTTACAACATACTCTATTCCATAAACATTTTCATTCACATATTTATATAGAATTTACATAAATATGTGGTTAAAAATTAGTGGTAAAGGTTTGAAACAGGTTAAACGGCGTGCACTGGTGAATCTGGGCGAATGAATTTGGTGTTTTCTTCGCTTGTTATTACATAACGTTCGTACAAATTTTACCACTCAAAAGCACAAAACATTAAGAATGTTTAATAAGAGAGCAAATGAGCACATAAAGAAGCAAAATGCTTGCCATTGCCAAAACTTGGAATGGGGTAGGGCCGGGGTGTTAATTGAGAACTTTTCAGAACACCAGTAGAGTTAAAAAAAACAAAACTTTTTGGATTTTCGCTGTAATGGAAACCAAATCTGCTTTCTCTAAAAGACTCTTGTTTCAATCTTATCTGCCCATATTAGTTTAATCATTTATTGGGTTACTACAGTAACACTATTAGATCCATGCCAGTGACTTTCTTAAGACGGTACTCGACCGTTTCCTTTATAAGCACCCTTCTTGGAGCCGGTCGTGTTTCGGTTTCCTTGCTGTTCTCTTACTCTGCGTCGTCCGTCTAAAGCGAATCTATGGAGTTATAGGTATGTTCAACTCACAAGAGCTTCTTTCGAGGAAAGGCCCATTTGGTGCCATATGGGTGGCAGCTTACTGTCACAAGAAACTCAAGAAAGCACAGGTCTTTGCCATTGATGTCAAGTCCTCTGTCGGTTTGTCCTCTCCCCCTCTGTCTATCTCCACTCAAGTTTTCACTTGTTTTCATTATCTTTTTGTGCTTTTTTGATGTAATGGGATTTAATAAACCGTTCTCTTTCCTGCATTTGGTTGAGCCGGGATGGTGATTTTTAAACAAGGTTGTTCCTTTTTGTTGATTTCTGCCATTGTTTGACCAGAGCAAATACAGGGCTTCTACGTTGAGCCGTTTTTCTTTGTCGGTTGTCTTTTATTCTGCTGTGTCGTGAAACTGATCATTTGTATGGGTTATTTGGTGCCATGTTTTATCGAAGTCTTTATCTTTTACTGTTCTAAGTTGTCTGATAGAGTACTCTTTGACATTCCGGAGTGATTAAAAATGAGTGCTTTCGCTTTATCCAGTATAAGTTTGAGAATTTCATTGATTATTTTGGCTTCTAAGCGGTGCACGAATCTGCAATCTATTTATTGTACATGTTTTCATGGCTATAGCCTTGTTTTCCTGGTTTCATTTTATTGTTCCTGTTCGGTTACTTAAGAATATCAAAGGAAAGTTTGATTGACATATGGAATGAGCGAATGGATTGCATCTGTAACTGTTGGAATTTCGGACATTAGGTTGTTGAACACTGAGGATGGTTTTTGCTACTTTATCCCAGAAAGGGTCGGTTTACTAGATTATGATCCATCAGATTTTCCTCGTCATTGAAATAGATAGAAGACCGAACAGGATACCAGTTTCGGTCGTGCTCTTTTATAGACTAGACCTGAAGAAAAGGGCACAACCGTGTAAAGCATGGTCCTAATTTGTTGTCTAATAATGCTAGGTGCTGAGCCAAAACTGCCTGAATGTTAGCAGTTTACATGAAATTACTGGCACCTTGACCGTGATTTGGGAAAGTATAATTCTCAGAACATGTTTTTGCTAATTGAGTTTCACACAGTCATCATCTCAGATGAAATGAAACAAATGATAAAAACGTAAACTAAAGGTGATGGGGAGGACTTGCAGCTACCAATTTTCTTATGTTTTTCATTTCAAAGGGTATCCTAGAAAATAGTTTAACCAAGTTTTTTTTTGTGGGTTACTTTAGATAATGGAAGATGCCTGAGCGTAAGATTGTGGAGATGCAGCTTTTAACAAATAGACATGTTTGTACATTGTTGTGCAATGTCGTGAACCAAATACATGGAAATCTTTTTCCAAGGAATCAGACATCTTTTGGAAATGGTTGGTTGCTTAACAAATGACCCTGTACAAGAATGTGAGATAATATAAGTGATCTAAAGCTCATTTTGGTGGGATTGAAAAGAAGCTGCCTCAAGTGCACCTTTTCTTCTTAAATGCTGAACTGGAATATCCAGTAACCACTAACCTTTTAGCTTCTGAAATTTACTTTTCTTGTTCTCTTCATCTGTGGTAGTAGCAAAATTTATCATTTTTGGCAGGGTTATGATTTGCCAATTAACTATATGATTTGCATTTTGCTAAGAATCATTTGGTCTATGCTGGAGGTGGAACAGTTGTGTTTCTAGATGTAGTCTGTACTGCTTGATTTTGAAATTCTGGTTACTGCCACTATTTCCTTATGTTCTGGAAGTTTTTTTTTTTTTTTTTTTCCTTCTATAATCATTTTTTGGGAAAACACAGATAAGCTTCTGCAAGATGAGTTTGATGTTGTCACATATAGAATATTGGCGTACCTTCTACTTGGTATTGTCAGAATATACTCCAGAAAAGTTGATTATATGTTGAAAGATTGCAATGAGGTGCTGCTTCAAATCAAGAACTTTGTGGTTAGTACCAAAGATGCCAATATTATCGAAAACCTCTGTGCACCTTATTTCTCTATCACATTACCAGAAAGGTTTGAACTTGACGCTTTTGATCTAGACATTGGGGAAGATATTACTGGGTAAGATATTCTTGCATATGAAGTTGTGTCTTTAAGATCTCTTTCTGTTCTAAGTTCTATACTTCTATCATCATTCTTAATGATGTTCTTATACATTCCAGGGGCAATGTAAGACCCAGTGAAGAAATTACTCTTAAAGGTATTTCTACTTACTTTGGTTGGTAATGTTTTAAACTTTTTTTTCCTCTTGTTACATTGGTTTTTATCAAAACAGATGGCATGTGGAAATCTAGAGATTTTGGAAACTACTCTCTTGGCGAGGTATTCACAATGTCGTTGATTGATACTCATGTTAAGCGTTTTGTGCAGGCATTCCTCACATGATATCTTTCTTGTTATTGCTGTAGTCTGTTTGTTGGTATCTTCAGCATGTTTTTTTTTTTTTCCTGTGGAGCCACTTGTTAACTTTGTTTTTATGCTTTTCATCATGTGGCAGTGAGAGAGGCTCTTTCTCGAGATGTGGGTTTTTCCTTCTTTTTTTTTGTCCAACTACTTTGCCTGGTAATAACCTACGCAAAGTTTAAGCTTTTCATAATCTTGTTAATTTTATGCACAAAACCTTGGTTTAGTTTCTCCAAAGCAATTAGGCTGGTCTCTGTTTCCATCAAAGTAGGATCCTTTCATGGAGCTTAGGGTAGGGTGCAAGACTAATAATGATTGTTTGGGACTGGTTATAAAGTTAACAAAGTCATGATATTCTTTACATCTTTGTATGCTCCATATTTATTTCAGTTGGGATGTCTGTAGTTCATCTGTAGTGTTTAGTCTGGTTCTTTGCATGTATCATAAGGAAGACTTAGACAGAGTAAATTCATCAATTTGCCTTTTGGGACAGTGACTCTGTTGTTTTGATGAAATTTCACTTTTCTTTTGTTAGTAGTTATTTTTTTGCCCTGTCCTTGTTGTGGTTTTTATGGATTTTTAAAGTTAATGCCCTAATCATTTTCATGCTTCAACTGCGGAGTGCTTTGGAATTATACTCTCAAAATACAAGTTTACTGCTCCACAAATTACCATTAGATAGGCACACTTACCCTGTCTCACTCACCTTTTCTGCAGTATCATCCTGAAGAGGATACTTTCCCTGCAGCTTACAATGTTAATGAAGAGTATGTACTTGAAGTATTCCTTTCTCTGCCTTAGATTTCAATGTTTTCTTTCTTTATCATCTTATTCTTGTTATGCAATCTTTCTGAATGTGCTTGCATGCTATCATGTTATTACAGTGTTCGTTTACCTTACATGATGGATTTTGATATCGGCATCAGCACATCGAGAAAATTCAGTTTAATACAACAGAGCTCAGAGAAATCTAGAGGAGATATTTCATCTCAACATGAAAGTATGGATCTGCAAATAACAAGGGTGGTTGATAAAGAGCCTCCGGGGCCCATAACATTGTCGTATGAGGTTCATCAAGCTGGAAAGAAGCTTGCAACTGGCAAGGATGAAATGCATGGAGAAGCGAGCATGCAACAGGTTTGGGATGACAGTTTCTTTCAAGAAGCATGCCTGAACCTTGAAATCTTCACCACGATTGGAAAAGAACCTGTCAACCCTGCTAAGCTGTGTAATGAAGAAAATCACCAAACTGATGGACAAAACATAAGTGTTCCACATTTGTTGCAATCAGAGAATGAAGTGCATAAGGTTGTTGAAGAAAACTGTAATTTTAGTCATTTAGAAGCCAGCATAGAGAAGCTTCAGGTCAGGAATTACTATAATGAAGAATGTGTGAACATGAGAAGGCTTTGCGTGGTTGAGGAGCCTCCAAAAAAAGCCAAACAGCATAGTGAAGGGCAGTCAAGTGATGCACACCCCATCCCCATGAAGTTTTCGGAAGTGACACTTTCTGGTAACGACAACTGTCAGGTGGCTGGAAATCCATCAACTGCTGAGACAACACCTAAATCCAAGTTTCCAAATCTTTCAGGTGAAAAAGTTTTAGTGTTATGCTTCATTTAACTAAGGCAATTTGGCTTTGCTATGTAAGATACCCAGAAAAAAGAAAGTAAATGGCTCTAAAATTGGGTATCCACTATTCAGTGAAGCAAGACTTGAAATGGTTCTTTTCTTCCCTCCTCTTTTGGAGGAAAGATCTGTTTATTAGATTGAAGATATTTGTAGTCCTCAACTTGTTATTTTTCTAATCATGCAGGAGCAACCACACCGGAGTTTTTGTGTATTCGGACCCCAGCCACTAAGGAGCGCCCTCACTCTACAAGGAAAAGAAAGTGTATCATTGATGATGTGATTGTTTTTCCCAATAAGTAGGTGATGATTACTTCATGTTTCCTAAGACATTCATCTACGCCTGTTTTATTAAGTAGATCAATTGATGGTAGTGTAAATCCAGCCATAGGTTACATTCCTTTTTGTTTGTAATCTTAAGTCTTTTACCATTATTTCTGACGCATTATGGTTCTTTATGTATTATTTTCTAGAGGTACCAAGTGGGTATGACGATACTGAGGTGGGCAGGATGTTAAAATTTGACAACAACAGTCTATCCAATGTTAATTGTTGCATTACATTCTCCATATCAAGTTTGTACTGTGGTTTCAGGGCATCACAACTTTCGTGATGAATGATACAGTACCTTGCTAAAAGGCAACAAGTTTGAGGTGTATTACTTTAACAGATTCATTATTTTTCAGCGTAATCAAGCAATGCATAGAGAACTCGAGTGATCTAGTTCAAAAACGAAGAAAAGCTCCTCGCTCTGCTTTTGCTGCATTGACTGCTTCTCGGGTTTCCAGTCTTCCCCACGGCTTCTTGGAGCCTCTGATTTCTTGTAAGTTGGCCAGTATGTTTTTTCATTTAGCTAGCAGTTGTGCTATTTAAACTAACCATATTTTCTGCAGGTACTTCATTGGAGCTCAGATCCCTCTTCTCTGCATCAAAGTTTAATATTCCGGTATTAGTTGAAAGTGCAGAACTTCCAGAAAAGCTTGCTTCTGAATGCCCCAGTGTTGGAGGAATGGAAGAAACTCGGGAGGTTTTGATTGACTTAGACATTGCAGAATCTCATTCTGCTGGCATATCAGTTGCAACAGTTGAGCCTCCTGAAAAATTAAATATGTCTGAATGTCCTCCCCTTGATGGGTTTGCAGAAAATGGTGAACCTTCAGAAAGGGTACTGTTAAATTTTTCTGAAAAGTCGGAATCCCCTACTGTTGGTAGATTAGTCATGCGTCCAGAAAAGTTAATCTTGCCTAAATCTCCCAGTGTCTCTTTAGAACAAACAGCACTCGCACCAGAGACACCCATTCGTAACACGTCATCGTTGAGAGCTTTCGAAAGCCCAGAGAGACCTGAAATCTCTCCCTCTTATGAACCTGGGCTTGAAGATGCAGAGCGAGAAGAGTATCGTACCAATGATCTAGGATTTGATGTCAACGTTATGTTCAAGGTAAGTACTGATTAGGATATGTTGTTTTATCTTGACAAAGAAAAATATAGTGGCATACTACACTGGAGTATTGTTCCGATTTTGTTACAAGCATGTATTGATTTCTCCTAATTTTTCTGTTTTCAGGATATGAACTCTGGTGAAGTAGACAAACCGGACCATCGTAAGAAATATAGTTTTATTTTCCTCATCATTCTGCTTCCAAGTTATATGGTTGGATATAGAACTCTAATTGTGTTTCTGTGTCAAATGCAGGCGGATTGTCTGAGAGGACGAGGTAAGACAGATCATGATTATGCTCTTGTACAACTGAAGTATCAATTGTTAAAGGCTTGCTTTCCTGATTTTTATGTAACGGTGCACAGATTTGTAGCAAGATACTTAAAAAGATGTTTTATAGAACAAACTAGAAGAAAGGAAGCAGAAATGGTAAACTTATCGCCAGTTTTAAAAAAGAGCTCCAAGAAAGAGGGTGCAAGGCTTTTCTATGAGATACTGGTACGTTTAGTTATCCTTCTTGATCCGAACCAGATAATATTCCTATAAAAACTCAAAATTGCTGCAAAATATAGTGCCAACAACTCGCTGCTTCCTTTTGAAATGACTTTGCAGGTCCTAAAAAGTAAAGGATATGTAGATGTCCAGCAAGAAAATTCATACGATGACATTCTTGTCTGGAAAGCATCTCAGTGGGACGACCATATAGATTGTGTTCAATGCTAGTAGATCTTACTGTAGATAAGTTAATGTAGTTCTTTCTGTACATGGGATCTAATGTGGGACTTGAGAGAAGTTGGTTTCTACAGTTAGGAAATGCTTTGTGAGAGAGGTGTTACATACAATTCTTGAAGAGAAAGGTAGCATGTTGTAAAAGCAAAACTCTAGAGGAACTTTGCTGGATACCAAGTATACGAGTCAAGAATCCATGTTTCCTCCCTCCAGGGAGCGATGCTTATTTAAGTTGTGTTCCTTATATCAAGCAAACATCCATCTTGCACAATATGACAATGGTTCAGAAAACTTAATGTTGTTTAATTTTGTCTGATTCACGAGGAACCAAGCATAAGACAAAATGATGGATTGGCTATAAATGATACAACATTGGAGTTTGCAGAGAAATGAACAAGGTCAAGGAATTATGCTTGTAAAAACTGAACCAAAGTGGTTGAACATATGGTTGAATCTTCTATGCAGCGCTTTAACGTCAGGAAATGCATAACTTCAGTTGGGTGGATCCTGTCGAAGAAAACAAATTGATTCCCATTAGGGCATGAATCTGGCTTACTTTCCAGGCATCCTGGCTTCGGTGATGCAGGGTCAGTTGCGCAGCAAGCGTGGGATACATCAATTATTCCTGCATGTTTGGAACTCAAATGTTAAAAGCTGCCTCGATGTTTTATGCACCTTTTGACGTGAAAGTTTCTTTAAAAACACTCACCGTAGGGGCCAGGATTCGTGATAACGTCATAGTGGACCTTACCCATATCCATGTAAACGAACTTGGAACCAGCATTTGCTGCTTCCAATTTGGTCAATGTTTCAGCAAGTTTCTTGTTGAAAGCGTTTGTCCAACCAGTCATGGTCTCGTTACACGACGGGCTCTCCATTCTCTTGGATGGAATACACCCTCCAGGATTGGCACTTCCAACTAGGAATTTGCGTGCTCCAAGCTTGTATAGTCTCTATTACAACAACCAAACCAAACGAATAAAGCTTGAAAGCCTCTGGATTCAGGAAACAAAAAGACGAAGTTTTTGGAAAATAATTATGTTGTACCTCTGCTTGCTGATAAAACAAGTTGGCGAGTTCTGAAACAAAACTTTCGATGTCATTGTTGAACTTGGATGGATCCCAGCCATAGGTCAAGCTTATGTCATTGAAGCCAATAACGATCAGAAACAGTGAAGATGATATGTGCTTATCAAGGGCGTCTTTGGATTGGAAGTATGAGGACAAGCTGGAAATGGAGCTTTCAAAGTTGGTGACTTGGCCTGGCAGGGGAGTACATTCGAGCTACCAGAAAAGAATCAGACACGAGTATTAAACAATCAAAGCTAATCAAGTCAGGTTATAATGCAGACACAATTACGAAAAATTTGGTCATTATTACGATAAATTACGATAACGGATCAGATTTCAACCGTAATATTACAATCGAGGACTGCAATTTGAAACCATGATAAAGTTAGAATGCCTTACACCAAAGGGATATACGCCTGTATCATTACGAATGCCACAACCACTGAAAGCGTAATTAATACCAGTAATAGTATTGTTCGATCCAGATGCATTATAGTACGAATTTGGGAATGGCAGTCCAAGCATTTGTGCTGATAAAGAACAGAAAACATTGTCATGCTTATCTTAAAACATTCATATCAGAACATACACTATCGAAAAACATGAATAGGTAGTTTTGTCTTTGTTCTTACCGATGAAGTCTGCCAAGTTTCTTCCATTGGTTATTCTACCAGAAGGTTTGCCTCCAAAATCCACTCCATATGGCAATGAAACACAACGTCCATTATCTAAAAGAGAGTCTCCAAACACATAAACTGCAGGTACCTGGAAGGTGATATCGCCTTGTACTGATAGAAATGGCAATATATCTTTCTGGGACACAACAAATGGAGGTATTTTAATCACTGAGTTTTGTGTTTGTGAATTCACCAGAAGGATATGGCATAGAACAGACAAGACAAAAAAAGCCAAGCCCTTAAGACTCTTAATCATATTGTCTTTCTAACTTCTTCCTGTAATGACTCTCCAAAAGTAGTATCGGAAAGAATACGTCAGGACCTACCACTTCCTGGCGTAACCTACGAAATGGTGTTGAAGGGGTACTTATACGAGGTTTCCTTGGCATTTTGTTGGAGTTTCTGCTTGGAGTTTGTGATGGTGATTAGATTTGAGCTAAAAATATGAATGTTCGGCCTAAATGCGATGCAACTTACCTTTTGTTTTTCTTAAAATAGGAAACTACAGATGATGATGGTGATCAATTTGTTAATTTCTTTACTGATGCAGAAGTAGCGCATTTGGTAAGAAAGTATAAATGGCATGGTCATCAATATGAGATTGGGATATAAACAGGATTGCAAAATGTGAAATTTGGGAAATGCCTTAATGAAATAATTATCTATGGAAAAAAAAAAACTAAATCTGGACCAAACTTCGTTTACAGAAATGTTCATCAGAAACCATATATACAATTTTTAGTTGAAAAGACTCAAACTTTTCAAATAAATCCGAAACCTTAACTCGATCCATTGTCATCCCTAATAACTTTGTAAACACCATATTAATTCTTCAAACCTGCCAAATATTAGTAAGCAAGAAACCTTGATTATGGTTTGAGGTAATTTGTGACTGGAAATGCATCATAACCCCAAGAGATAACAGGAAGAAAACAGCTATAAAATCAGAGAACATTTGTTTTTTTGAGTTAATTATACATCTTTCTTCCAGAGAAAATATACAAACCAGACCATACAAATCTCAACAAAATCACAAAAGAAAAGAAGAAAGCAAAACAAGAACAAAAACATGCCCCCATTCAAGTTAGTCAAGCTTTCTTTTTTGCTTACAGAAGCATAAGTAAATAGCTATAATTTTAATCACTTGATGATCCATCATCATTATCATCATCTTCATGTTCCTTCACAATCTTTTCTAGGAAGCTCCTCTGAACTCCTTCAATCACATTTTTTCTTGATGAATCGCTTCCACTCAGGCCGTCATTTAGTACTGGATCTGATTGGCAGAGAACTAAGGCAACACCTAAAAGAACACAAAACTAATCATGAATAACAGCCTCAGAATTAAAAGTACAGAGGAACTATGGCCTATATCAGATCTCTAGGACTCTGCACTTGAAATATACCATGATATATCCCTCTATGTAAGCAAACGGACTTGAAGTTAAACCGACACAATTTATTACTTCCGTCTCAAGCTAAGACACATATAATTGTAAAGAGAAACAATGATATTTATATCATCAGAAAATGCACAGGATAACAGGGTGATTTTGAGCACAATACCAGCAGCAATAATGGAGCACAAGTAAATTATGTTCAATGCGAGAGCAGTAAATCGTTTAAAAATCCAAAACCAAAAGTCGTCCAAAATCATGCAAAATTACAGGGTGCCCTAACCTTGATATTATTGTGGCTTCAGAAATTCCAAAAGACAGAAGCTACAATGGAGCGAAAACATGCATGTGCAGAGACACAATTAACATCTAAATACACAGAATGCTGGGATGAGTTTGATCATGACATCATAGTATGAACCTAGAGTACGCAAAGAGTAGCAATAAACCATTTACAAACCCAAAACACTCAAGCTAAAAGAAATGGTCCAAAATCATGCGAATTACCTTCAGGGGTGCATCTCCGACCAAAACTACGCATGCCTACATGAGTTGCTTTCACTGCACCATTATTGTAAACCAATAGAGTTGGGAGGTTATAATCCGAATAGTTGGGTATACAGTTCGTGGATATAATCTTAACAAATTTTGTGGAAGGATATCTGGCTGCCAATTCTTCCAGGCATTGCAGAAGCACCCCACATTCTGGATGCCTAGTAAAGCAAAAACATGAGTAGTTCGAGCACAAGTGAGTTTAGACAACTTCATGTCAAACGCAGAGTTCAGCAGTACCCGTCTTTATAAAGAATAACAACAACCCAAACATCAGGAGGAGCTTGGGAAACTTCCTTTACGAAATCTGACCCTGAAATTGGAATCACTGTTCCAAATTTCGGTACTTTAGCTGCTTCCTTCATCTCGGCCAACCTCTTCTTCCTATCAACACACAAGCACACTTCATACTTCAGTGCAAGACGACACCATTCAAATTTTGTTTCTCAAAGCAACAAAAGTGGGATTCCATTTGAAACAGAAGAGAAATTGCAGCAGTTTCAAGTTCATGCGCATGCATAAACACATATCACAAAAGACCCAGAAAAGAAGATGCTAAAAATGATGGACCTTTATGACACCCATCACATTTCGATCCAATCCCTAGCTTTTTCAAAACCCAAACAGCCAATGGAAACATAAAGCTATATTCAATTCGAAGGATCAACAAATCCAAAGGGGAAGACAGAAGAACACCTGTACTCCTCTAAAAACCGATCGTCATCGAGATCGTCCTCGAGGCCCTCAAGCTCTTCCTGGGTTTTGTTGTCGATCCATGACTGGTCTTTGGGGAGTGAATCTTGATCCGGAGCCGGACTAAAAGGTGGAGGCTTGAAAGCTGGTGCCTTTGGCGGTAAATTCCCAAGTTTTCTCTGTATATCGTCCCACTGCGTCGACGCCCCTTCCACATCCTTGTACACGAAGTGATAGTCTCCCATCTCTCTCTCTCTCTCTCTCTCTCTAGATAACTGTTTCTTAAAACCACTTTATCCACTCTAATCCCAGACTCCTTTGTTGCCCTTTGAAGCTCTTAAGGGTATGTTTGGATGTG
The DNA here is from genome assembly GCA_027576455.1 of Erythroxylum roigii. Lineage (NCBI taxonomy): Eukaryota > Viridiplantae > Streptophyta > Magnoliopsida > Malpighiales > Erythroxylaceae > Erythroxylum > Erythroxylum roigii. The sequence goes on along the minus strand of JANZXV010000211.1, from coordinate 3,045,498 downwards.
GGTAGAGGGATGGAAGGGAATAGAATGAAATGACCCAAATGACTCAGGTCATTGTTTGGGAGTTTATTTTGAAACAAGATGGAATGACAATTAATGGCTTTGGAAGTCATCCTTTGCCATCCAAAATCTAATATTTTGTGACCTCCCAAATTGGGGGATCAGGGATGGAATGACATGGCTTGCCTTCCAAACCTTAATTTAATGAAAAAAATACCCTCAAAAAATTAATAAAATTACAACTCCAGTCCAGCAAATACCTATACGGCTACATGTTACTACATCCATTGTGTTAAGCTCAATGCTATAAATAATAGTTACGTTAATGGTGATAAGGTGAAAAAAAGGGTTTTTTTATGTTTGGGTACGCAACAATGAGCTTCATGTATTTGTGAGACACGAGCTTCATTTTCCAACCATTAAATCAAAAATTTAAATTTAAAATATGTTATTAATAAACACTGCTCAAATGTTCTTGATGAAGCTAGCATTGTGAAGGTTCATAAATTTTAAATTTATATGTAGAAATAGATTTACAACGCCAAGAATGATTATCAACCATAACAAGACACATGAATAAATGCCTAAATGTGTTAGAAATAGATTTACTAAAGATGGTAAAGTTGCTAAATGTGTTAGATGTTTGAAAGATGGTCATATTGAAATTGCTTGTAAAAGTACTAGGAGATGTGTTAAGGTTAAGCAAATCTGGGTGGAAAAAGGTACTATACCTCCTAATGTTGTTTATGTGACTAACCAAAATGGACCCAAAATGGCTTGGGTACCAATGAGAAGAAAGGTTATTTCTGTTGTAGGTACAAGCAAGGAATGAAAATCCACCAAGCACTTGATACATTGATAGTGGATGCTCAAGACACATGAGTGGAGACCAAAAATCTATTTGCAGAAATCAGACATCATTCTTGATAAGTTGAGTTGTCATTCTTGATGGTGGTTGCATTTGTTCTTGACCAATATTTGCTTATGTTTTATGTGTTGGTTTGCATTTTGAGACTTGGTATGTGTGATTTTGCTGTTTTGATGGTTTGCTACTTATTTCTCAGTGGATTATTGTTTAATTATGAGAAAAAGGGGGAGTAAGTTTATTTTCTTGATGACATTGTTTTAAAATTGCTGGATGGACATTGTTTTGTTCTTACAAAGCCTATTGGATATATTGTGCCTTTTTGTTCTTTTTATTTGTGTTGATTGTTTTAATCTTGACAAAAAGGGGGAGTAGATTGGAAATTGGAAATTGATCTTTGCAATAACTTTTTACCTATTTGTGTTTTTGATTATGACAAAAAGGGGGAGAAGATTGGAGAAATTGGAAATTGATCTTGTCTTTGATTTTATGAATTTGTTTTTGCAAGGTTATTAC
>JANZXV010000211.1:2855029-2869071 GCA_027576455.1 Erythroxylum roigii | reverse complement strand
ATTTAAAATTAATTGTTATTATAAAATTAATATTTGTATACAATTATTTTAATTAGTAAATCAAAATTTTTAAAATTTTATATTTTGAAGATATATTTAATTTAATTTATTGAATTTAATTACAAAAACTAAATTAAATTATTAAGCAAAATTAAATTATTCATAATATAGAATTATTAAGCAAAATTAAATTATTCACAATTCTTACTAAAATTAATATATTAAATAATCAAATAGTAATAGTAAATTAGATTATAAAAAATATAAATAAATAAATCACTTAAAAAAATTAAAAGAACAAACTTTGGGTCCATTTCGTAAATTCAAAACCTTAGGGGGACTTACCGGTTAAACAAATCATTAGAAGCAAAAAATTTGGAAAAGAAAGCGAGAAGGGCCAACCAGTAGCAGGAGGAGCAATAAACGATAGGGAAGAGCAAAAGCTTAAACAAAGAAAGAGAGGAGGAAGAGAGAGTGTTGGTTAGATGACGATGGACAGAGAGAAGGAGAGAGAGATAGAGTTAGAGAGCGCAATGTACACCAACTGCTTGCTATTAGGTATGGATCCAACTATCATCGGACTCGGACCCTCCAGTTCCTCTCCTCGGATTGGACTCTTCCGCCACTCCAACCCTAAACTGGGCGAACAGCTCCTCTACTTCGTCCTCTCCTCTCTTCGCGGCCCTCTTCAGTCCGCTAAAGTAATCTGATTCTTTTTCTTTTTTGATTGATTATTTTAGTGATTGATTTTTCACCCTGGTTTTGATTAACGCTGTTTCGATCTTTTAGGATTTCGATAAGGTGTGGCCCATTTTCGATTCAGCGCAGTCTCGCGATTTTCGCAAGGTAATTCAATTTTCTTTTTTCTTTTATTGGCTTTGTATGAGATTTAATTGGGTTTGATTTCGGCAGTGAATTATTTGTAATAGGGAATTTTTGAATCAGAAATGTTATGCTGATTTAGGTTGTTCAAGGGATTATTAGTGAGCTGGAATCCCAGGGAGCGCTTCCCAGGAGCAATTCAAGGGTTTCTTCGCTTGCTACTTGTTGTGGTCCGAGGTAAGTTTATCACTTTCTGCCTCTAATAGAAGGCTTCCATGTGATAGCTGGGTAAAGGAGCTGAAAATATGATTATAATGTTCGGTGTGTATTGAGCCAATTAGGTTCAACTATATTACGGTTCAATTCTTCTGGTTGTAACTGTAAAGTTCAGTTTCTCTTTTAGGTATTTTTTCAGTCAGGAAGAGCTGATGAAAAATGGGCTTTATTGCTGCTGCGTCTTCTGTTGTTTAGTTGGTTTTGCTGGTCGGTTCTAATGTTTAAGCAGTTTTGCATTTGCCATTACAATATGAACCCAGACAATATATTTTGTAACTGACTAAAAACCAATCAGAAGGTTTCAGACTGGCAGTCTATTGAGTACTTACTTGAAGAAGCTATTGATAACTCTGCAGATTCGTTGAACTTCTGTGGCAACTTTCTTTGCATGCTTTACGAGAAGTTCATAGACGGATATTTGCAGTTGATGTGGCGTCAAATCCATTGCCAGCTTCCATAACAGATGTAGCCTTTCAACATGCAACTACTTTGCTTCCTGTAACTAAGGTACCACTAATGTTGTTACCTCTTGTATTAAACACTGATCAAAGTGTTTGAGGATAGCACTTATGAAATGATATTAACACCTTCACAGATCTCTTTGTCAAAATTATTAAGTTAATTCCAACTATGCTACGAGTAGCTAGGGTACTGTAATCTTTCACAGTTCATGGGTCAATCTCTACTCCCATATGAGGTGAACATAACAAGAAAGACTAACCTCCAGACATTTTCATTTTACATTGATGGTGGGGAAACTGAATGTCTTTCACGCATCTCATGTCTTTTGTGTCAAGATAAACATTACCTCAAAGTGTTATATGCTCCTTTTGAAATGATCTTTCTGATTTCTGATTTCCGTTTCCATTTCTTATTTTTATTGGTGGGGAGCTTGGTGTGCTCTCAGCTCATATCTTTTCTTTAGGTCTCAAGTTTCATACTTTGCTTTTATTTATAATGGTTATGTTTTGTGGTGAATCTGTTCTTTTAAACAGGCTAGAATAGCTCTTGAAAGAAGGAGGTTTCTTAAAAATGCTGAAACAGCTGTGCAGAGACAGGCTATATGGTCAAATTTGGCTCATGAAATGACTGCAGAGTTTCGTGGGCTTTGTGCTGAGGAGGTAAAGTCGTGCTTTTTACTTGAAGAATTTTATTATACAAATACCAAGTTTGCTCACAGATTTCTCTGAAAAATACATGCATGTCAGGCTTATTTGCAGCAAGAGCTGGAAAAACTACACGACTTGAGGAATAAAGTGAAGTTGGAAGGAGAACTATGGGATGATCTTGTATCAAGTTCTAGTCAGAATTCCCATTTAGTATCAAAAGCTACCCATTTGTGGGATTCTATTCTATCTCGTGAAAGTAAGAATCTTTGGTACTTCTGGTTTTGGTTCGGTTACAAAACTTGAAATACTCCTAACCCTTGTTTCCTTCATGTTAATGATGATCGCTTTTGGAAATTCTACTATATTGAGTTGATTACATATTTCTTCTCATTTTCTAGGTTTTCCTTCTTGAGTTTTCTTTTTTACTTATTTGTAACAAAAGAATTGGTATCTGACTTGGTTCCATTCCATGCAAAGTTTACAATGAAGAAAAACCTTCAAGTTTGTCATTACTTTTGGGAATTCATCCCTAACTGCTGTTGCCATTATGTTTAATTTAGGCTTTGCCATGTTTAAGGCTGAGGTTGTCATTCCTCTTTGTACTTAGCTGGTAATTCCTGGTTTACAGGTAATCTGTCACATTTCATGTTTAAACATGTATTTTCATTTATGAACTTCATCTACAGGTCAGCATGAAGTTCTTGCTTCTGGTCCAATTGAGGATCTCATTGCTCACCGAGAACATAGGCAAGTAATATATAGATCTTGTATTTTTGGATGCTGCAGATGCTATTTTTTCACTTTATATCAATGCATAATTTTTCTTTTTAGGTATCGCATTTCTGGATCGTCTTTGCTCTCAGCCATGGATCGGAGTACTGAGGTTCCTTATTCTGATGCACATCTGGATGAGATGGAACAAGATTCGTTTCATCCACAGATAATGGACGACAAACATTCTCAAGTTGGGAATAGAGGTGGGAGAGTCCACCCCACAGTTGATGTAGCAGAAATTATTAGGCGCTGGACTCATGCATTGCAACGTATTCATAAACAGTCACTTCATCTAGTAAGATTCTTAGATTTTAGGTTCATATATTGTTTTGCTGATATGATGTAGGGTTGATTTTTTGGGTGAATCAGTGCCCAATTGATAGTCTGCATGTTCAAATTTTCAGCTCAATCTCTTGCCTGTGTGTTTGCTACAATTTTAATACTAGGATGTCACAAAATGTTTTTCCTCTTTGTTTTCCAAGTTTACAGTTAAGATTTTCTTGATGGTCATGGTAAGATTGGCTTAGAAAATGATTGGAAATTCTAAAACTATACCCTGCAGTTCTATCCCTAAGTTGATTAATTTATATTTCCTATTGGGATCAAGATTGTGATTGTATATATAATCATTTGAGTCTTATACAATTTGAACTGTTAAATGAGAATTTATGTTCAATTGTGACATAGTGAGGTGTTTCTTTGTTCGGAAATTGTTCAATAGGCAAAAGCTAATGATGGAGAAGGTCCAGATATATTACGAAGCTCAAATGAGGGTGGTAGAAGTGGCCATACTGAATCTTTAGCTGCGACTCTTGTGGAGCATCAACAACATTTGGCTAGTTTTCAGGTAAAGACTTTTTGTACATAGAAAATGAAGGCTGGTATTCTCCATATATTTACTTCAATTTTAGTGTCTGCATTTTTTGCCAGCAGTTTAGTGAAGTGCTTTGGGTTATGGATTTTTGATTCCTTAAAACTTCTATTCATGCCTGTGCTCGAAGTGAGGGAGCGTTGATGCAGTTCCATGGTTTAAGGACTTGAGGCTCAAGTATGCTGCGAAGAAATTTAGGATTTATGTTGATTTTATTCCTCTGCTAGAGTGTTAGCAAATCTTTACAATCAGGGCAGGCTTTTATCTTTTCCCTTACCTTCCTCTAAACACATGCGGGTGTTCCATGAATTGCTTTGAGGATGTTATTAAAAATTGGTAAACTTTGCTTCTCTTACCTTTCTCTGTGATTGAACTGAAGCTTATCTTTTCTTCTTCTCTTTCTCCTCTCTTTCTTTCTATAATTATGCTGGACTAGGTTTATCCTTGCATTTTCCAAGTGGCTAACTCGTTTTAAAGTGCTTAAGTACTTGGTTGAGCATTTTATTTAGATTTTGACGAATATTGATGTACATGTGTTCCTAGTGCATTATAGTTTAGGGTGGTAAAACTGTTAGAATTATGGTTGAACTAGCATAGGTACTTTCGCAAAAACGGGTGAAATTGTAACAACAGTAAAAACTTACCTTTTTCCCCCCTCTGCTGAAGCTTTTTCTTGTTTAAAACTTTTCTGCTTAGGTGCTTATTAATCAACTCAAGGAAGTGGCTCCAGCAATACAAAAGTCGATTGAAGAATGTACAGAGACAGTAAATAATATTTCATCCAGTATGCCACCAATGAATAGGCATTGTGGCCAAGCAACATCACCCATGCAAGCTCAGAGCAGCGGAAGGACAATGGTCTGTGTATATGCCTTAAAAAGTAAATATTCTTAGCTTTAGATAATTCCTTATATGGTTTCTTTTTTCTGTATACAATTAGGAGAGTAGCTCAGATGATGTTGCCGATGTGACTTTGAAAATGTCTGCTGTTCAGCTTGACAAGGTTTCTGCTAGCCCCCATGCTTTGAAATTACCACAGCTGTTTTGTTTAACTCCAAATTCTTCTGGAAAGAGTGGAAATGTACAGAGGAGGCAAACATCTTCTGAAATGAACAACGTGGAAAATCTGTCAAGAAGGCAATCTCTGGACCAAGCATTTGCAAATAACTGCTTAGATAATCCCTCACAGGGTTTGGTTCTTCCCTTTATTATCACGTATATGAGCTTAAAGTTCTTTAGAGGCTTTATATTTTGTTTAGTGCATTTGATTTTGGTCTTTAAACAGGTTCTCTTAGATACTTGATTTCTATTCATCTCTCTATGCAGATAGTGACCATTTGTATATGCAAAATCTAAAAAGATCTGTAAGAGAAGCAGCTTTGTCTATGCAATCCTGCTATTTGGGTTTGTCTCAAGAGAATCAATCAGATGAAACTACGGAGCATTTCTTTTTACCTCCATATATGAATGGATATTCTCGACTGACCCCAGAAAAGAAAGTGGCTTCAAAAAGTAAACCATCTTTTACATCTCACATTGAGTCTGCAGTGCTCGAGGATAATGCCCATGATGGTCATGCTGTGGGAACATATGATGATGTACCAGATCTCTTAAGTGAGATGGATTCACTTAGTGAATATGAACATGTGAATGGCTTCCTCTCAGGTACTGGCAAAAATGGAGCAATGTCAGATGGAAAAAGGTCTTTTTATGACGTCAAAGAACCTCAAGATGGTGCCTTCTCTCCTCCTTTACTAATGGACACATCAATGCTAGCAGATTCTTATGAAGATCTACTTGGTATGTTGCTCTGACCATGACCTATTTGTGATGGCTACATTCAGGTTTTCAGTTCATTATATGGTGCATTCGCTCTGAACCATGATAATGTCAGGGCTTCAAAGTCAATATATACCTTTGCACATGTCAAGCTAAAGTGCTGACAGCTATAGATCTTGTGTAGTCGTATAAGATTAACAATGTTTAATAACTATTTTGCAAGTAGAATTCTTTTGTGTTGTCACTATCTTGGTATATGTAAAAGCACTTTATTGTAAGACATGCAGTATAGATCCTGGCAGTAGTCCACAATCCGTTTGCTCATCTTTTATCTTCTCAGAATATTATGAGATATTATAGCTTGAGAAATACTTTTTTGTTTTTCTTTATTCGTACTCATTCTTAAGCTGTTATTTTTCTCAACTAAGAAAATGGTACTGATGTTAAGCCTGGCTTATATCCTGCAGCCCCACTATCAGAAACTGAAAATGCTTTGTTGGAGCAGTGAATCAGAAATCATGTTACTGGTCTGTTGATTTGTTGGGGAGATGAGGGGTGAATGTGATGATTCTTGCCATTTGTTGCAATATTGCCTGGGCAGTTAACTTTTTGTATGCACTTCTCGCTCTTTACCTTTTTGGCCTCCTTTTTCTGCAAAAATGTTGTTCTATTTATTTACTGGAGATGGTAGACTGATTGGCGGTATTGTGAACATGAAGATGGCTAAAATCCATGGCGGGATGTCACGGATTTGTCTCCCAAAGCCTATCTGCAGCCAACCAGAACACTTTCACTACCCAATTACTAATGATGCCAATTTTGTATCTCCTAATTTTAAAGTGGTGGATTCTGGGCGCTATTCCTTCATGTACATTGCCAGGTAATTATGAAGATCAATTGCTGATGGCTTATTCTTTATTGTATGTCAGTAACACGGGTATAACAATCTATTTGGTGTATTTTACTGATAGATTCGAAATGAAAACATTGCTACTCAGAGCTTTTGATTGTATTCTTCTCATACTGTTGTACAGAATATATTTCTTTATAAAAGTCAGATGTGTAGGATTGGTGCCAACAAACATGTAAGTTACTTGATGCCAACAAACATGTAAGTTACTAAGTTTTGCACCTTTCTGAAGAAAGCTACGACCTTCTTGTATTAGCCTAGAACCAGATCTCATACCATTGCAACTGTTCTGTTCAAGTACGGCATGATTCGGCTTTTTTCTGAGCATCAGCATTCTAATCCTGTCGTTTCTTTGATATCAATCAGCCCTTGGCATGTACATACCATTGTACAATACGATAGAAACCTCCAGCACCCTCATTGGGATTGAGTTACATAATGATGCCAACCCAAAAGATTAAAGTTGAGAATCATACATTCCTAATGATGCCAACCCAAAAATTAAAGCTGAGAATAATACTGTTAGTTTATTTATGCTGTTTATGGCCAAAGTTTCTATGATCCTTTCTTCTTTGCACATTTTCACCTGCAAGTTTCATCTTAGAAGATCTTCAGCACTTATTTTGAGCACTTCTTGGGACCTAAGACTAACACAAGCAACTTTTAGGAATAAACAAGCCCATGCTCTTCTAAGGCCACACTCTAGAAGAAGTAAAGCATAAATTACACACTTGTATCTTCCATGTTTGAAAAGAACCCAGAATTTTAGAAGCAGAAACATTTGTCAAAAGGATCTTCATTTCTATGATTGTCAAATTAGAATACTTTAATATGAAGAAAACTCCTCTTCAGTTGTCAAATTAGCATACTTTAACATGAAGAAAACTCCTCTTCATGTATCCAAGTCAAGTTAAAAAGTTATCTATATGCCATAAAGAGTTCCTTCCCTTAACTTCACATGCCACACCCATCTTGACTACTTTGTTTCCAGTGAGAAGTGCCTTTTCTGTTTTACCTAATTTGTTTTGGTTTAATTCAACAGAGCTGACCTGACAACTGCTTATCTGTAATCTCAAAGAAGAAAAAAAGTTTCTACTTTTGCCAGTTGAGTGCACTATACTCTATTAGTCTCCCCTTAGATTTTGCCATTTACTGTCATTTTTGGGATGGTTTGATATTGCAATTTGGTGCTGAATCACTAAGTCTTGCAACTAATATTTAAGTATTTTTAAATATCTTTTCAATATTTATAAATCAAACATTTTCAATAAATTATTTAACGATTAAATTTTAATAATATTTTCAAACTAAATGACCAATTGAATATTCAAATTAGTAATATTGAAAAAGTTAGTCACTGGAATGATGAAATTTATCAAAATAAGTGATTGAGAGTCTAAACTAGTAAAACATTTATAGTATTTTTAATTCTTATAAATTTTTTTTAATAACTTGAAATTAGAGGGAGGGAGGGGCGAGGGGGAGACTGGTGCGCACGCGCATGACAGCACGTGGATTGTTGGTTTAATCAGAAATAGGTTCATGGTACTAACTAGTAACACAAACACTACCAGAAGGGAAAGTGGCAAAGTGCTCCTTGGAGCACGACATAGCCCAGTCGAGGATTTTTGGCGCGTGTCTTCGTAATAACGTCTTTACCCGATTACGCTTTTACCCTCGTTCTTTTTCTCCAATCCCACGGAAGCCCTAATCCCACAGAAACAGGGATTTCTAGAGTAGTAAAAGCTTGCATGCCTCTCAAGAAGGATGCTTTGGTAATAAAGGTTGTAACTTTATTATGTATAACTTGAATATATTAAACAAAGCAACTGTAGTTTTATTTTTTAGGTTTGAATCTAATATGAAAGTCATAGAAACAGAGAAAAAAAAAAAGAAAAAGATAAAACTTTTTGAAAAGAAAGAAAACTAGAAAAAGCATGAAAGCAACTCAACAAAAACAGTAAATTTTAGCCAACAAAACACAACATCATTGGAAGCAGAAACAGAGGCAGAAGCAGAAGCAGAAGCAGAGGCAGCAGAAATTGTTGTTGTCTTAAATCTTCTCCATCTGATTCTTCTCAGCCCATCTCTATCCCTCTCTATCTCTCTCTAACAGAGGGGGAGAAATCAAAGAATTGAACTTTCTTTCTGTTGGTATGAATTGGCACTAGTTATTTTTCTCTGTCTAGTTTGGTTTTGCTACCTTTTTTTTCTGGCTACCTCATGTTTTTCTTTCTTTTTCCTGGTCAATCTCTGTTTGGCTTTATAAGTTGTCAATATTGGTTTAATGGGTCATTTGTTGTTTGCTTTTTGTATCCCTAGGTTGCTTCTGTGAAAGATGTTCCTTTATTTGTTCAGATCATCCCGGGATCTTCTTATCTTTCTGATCCAGTTGAATGGTTTGTCAATCTTTGAGACGCTGAGATAGATTGTAGAGGCAGAGATACTGGTGAATATTCATTTCTACCTTTCCGCTTTAAAGTATTTGTAGAGAGAAGTCAAAGTCTCTCGAGTTACTTATTCCGTCTTTAATTTAGTTTCTTCAGTCAAATGCATCTGGGTCTCTTATTTGAAGCCAATAGACTGTTTCTTTTTCCACTTTAGGCAGGTTTCTGATGCAGATTCTGTAAAAGTGGAACTACAGATGGAAGAATTAGCATGGGTTTTGTTTGGCCTGACTCGTTTACAATTATATGTAACGAAAGCTTGGGATGATGCTTATGTTCAATATTTTCCATTTTCTTGAGAAGTCTGGATTGTTTGTTCTGCTTGAAATTATTTCTGGCCTTCTTTTCTTAGAAAGCATGACTTAAATGATGCTTGTTTTATGTTACCGCTTTGAAGAAGTATCTATAGGTGTTGAAATCTTCACTGGCAGAAAATAGACACTCAATTGGCAAATAAGTTATGATCAAACAGATACTTAATAGGCTTCCAAAGAAGCCATCTAAGTCAGACCGCGAGGGAGGGGGAATGTCTACATCCACATTAAATGCTTCTCCCAGCTCAAGAAACAATGACTTAGCCAATAACCGATATGGAAACTTGGGGAATGCATCTCTCCCTGGTGGTAATTCTGCGTCTAATTTAGGATCGTACTATGGCAGCAAGTTAGCGGTACATGCATCACTTAATGGAAATCTGTCTGCTGGTGTATATGAGGCCTTGCCGAGTTTTAAAGATGTTCCTAATTCTGAGAGGCAGAGCTTATTTATCAAAAAGTTGAACATGTGCTGTGTCATATTCGACTTTAATGACCCTATGAAATACCCCAAAGAGAAGGATGTCAAGCGGCAAACATTGGTAGAGCTTGTGGATTATGTTTCCGCAGTCAATGGAAAGTTTTCAGAAACTATCATGCAAGAAATTGTTAAGATGGTGTCTGTAAATTTGTTTCGGACGCTAAGTTCGCCACCACGTGAGAACAAAATTTTGGAAGCATATGATTTGGAGGAGGAAGAGCCCTCAATGGACCCAGCATGGCCTCATTCGCAAGTTGTGTATGAATTCCTTCTGAGGTTTGTGCAGTCTCCGGAAACTGATGCGAAATTGGCGAAAAGATATATTGATCACTCTTTTGTTCTCAGGCTGTTGGATCTTTTTGATTCTGAAGACCCCAGGGAGAGGGAATATTTGAAAACAGTTTTGCATCGTATCTATGGGAAATTCATGGTACACCGGCCGTTCATCAGGAAAGCAATAAACAATATCTTCTACCGCTTTATATTTGAAACTGAGAAGCATAACGGAATTGCGGAGCTGTTAGAAATTCTGGGAAGTATAATCAATGGGTTTGCTTTGCCACTGAAAGAAGAGCATAAGCTCTTTCTTGTTCGAGCACTCATTCCCCTACACAAACCAAAATGCTTACCTATGTACCATCAACAGTTATCTTACTGCATCACACAATTTGTAGAAAAAGATTGCAAACTAGCAGACACTGTAATACGAGGGATGCTAAAATATTGGCCAATTACAAACAGCTCAAAAGAGGTTATGTTCTTAGGAGAGTTGGAGGAGGTTTTAGAAGCAACGCAACTTGCAGAATTCCAGCGTTGCATGGTTCTCTTGTTCCGCCAAATTGGCCGTTGCTTGAGCAGTTCGCATTTTCAGGTAGTTAACATAGTTGAACTTGAAAATAGTTTGGTTCAGTAGGTCCCATAACCCCACTGTTTTTTTTTCCCGTTCCATCTTTTACGTCTTCCAAATGTTGTTTATTTCATTCTTCTTGCTTTAAGACCCAAAGTCTTTTCATTACAAAACAATCAAGATGTCTGCTGCCGCATTCTTTTCTCAGCTGTTTGTCAGTGTTCTATGGATGCCCAAGGACTGCTGTGGTTGCCTTTTCTTTTTCCTTTTCTGGAGAATTTTCGAGGGACAGAGAGGATTATGGTTCTCTCAGATGAGAAACAATTTATAGCATTCTTGTTTTGGATCTTTGGTTCCTTTTGAGTTATTGTCAGCTAGGATAAGCTACCCCTTTAGTCTTTTCCTAGATGCTTTTAAGGGATTGTGGTCAAAATTGGAAGATGTTCACTTGGATCTTTTGGTTAATTACATATGGTAGCAATCATGTGCAGAGACTTTGGAAAGTCTCAACTATCCACATGACTGCAAAATACAATGCATTGGTCTAAGTATAGTCGTATAGGTCATTATTTTTTCTTCATTAATAATGGTTTCTAGTTCTTCTCATGAATTTATTTTGGTGATAAAGATGGACTGCATTTCTTCCTTTAGCTAGCATTTTGATGTCATAGTTTATTTTGTAGCTCCATTGTTCTCTTTCGTATGGCAGACATCTAAGATTTCTTTCTCTACGTAGGTGGCAGAGAGGGCCTTATTCTTATGGAACAATGATCATATTGAGAACCTAATCAAGCAGAATCGTAAAGTCATACTCCCAATCATCTTCCCTGCCCTGGAGAGAAATGCAAGACAACACTGGAATCAGGTAGTGCAGAGTTTGACACTAAATGTTCGCAAAATCTTTTCTGATGTTGACCCAGAACTCTTCGAGGAGTGCTTGCTAAAATATCAAGAAGATAAATCACGGGAAAAGGAGGTCAAGTCAAAACGTGAAGCCACATGGAAACGCTTAGAAGAGATTGCTGCAATGAAAGCTACTAGTAACGAACCAGTACTTGTCTCACCTAAAACCATAACGCGCACATCTGGCTAGAGAGTTGGGAGACTGTTGTTGATATTTGGAGTTTGGAATGCTAGGAGGCACCTGTTGGCAAACCATGAGCTAAGACCTTAAGTTTAAAAGCTGGAACACTGAAGTAGTTTCCGACTGCTTGGTTGTTTCCTTCTTTAGGGTGGTCCGTTCGCCATGCGATTACCCCACATTGGGTCAAGGTGTCATGTTTGAAAACATAACTTTCCCCATTTTTGTAATGCTTGTCGACTACGTGGAGCAGATCGGTTGGATTCAGACTTGACACAGCGGACCCTGTCTGACCTCTTTTATTAGGAGTTCTGATAAGGGTGAGTGGAAAAACTTGAACTCGATGTGTACTTTGTCTTTGTATATTGATTGTCAATTAGCGAACATTATTGCCAAGGCTTCAGTTGCATTACTTATTCAAAGTTTAGACATTACTTATTCAGAGTTTAGACATTTTGTGCTGCAACAGTAACTGTCTTTGACCTACGTTAAGAAACGTGATGAGATTTGACAAAATTAAGCACTTGCGGTAAATATTAGATCCTTCGATATTGTTAAGGTTCACTTCAGGCTATTGATTTGTGACAAATCAGTTGACACTGACAGGAAATACTAGACTGCTTTATGTTGACTATTGGTTATGAGCCATGGATCTTTCTTTAATTTCTTGTTATATGCTTTTCATGTCATATTTGTATGTACACAAGTTTACAGCAGAAATAATGTTTTGGATTCTGGAAAGGAGAAGAGAGGACGTATTGGAGCATTAAATACTGTCCAGTGGCTGTTTGAACATGTCGTTATTTATCAGTGTCAAAGATTTGCATGGTTGTGAAGATAAATGCTTGTCAGGCTCTAACACTTGGAGTAGGAGGAGCTGAATCTGATCACTTGGTTAGCTAGCAACTGATTGCATTTGTCAATGTTTTGGATTCTGGAAAGGAGAAGAGAGGAGGTATTGGAACATTAAATACTGTCCAATGGCTGTTTGAACATGTCGTTATTTATCAGTGTCAAAGATTTGCATGGTTGTGAAGATAAATGCCTGTCAGGCTTTAACACTTGGAGTAGGAGGAGCTGAATCTGATCACTTGGTTAGCTAGCAACTGATTGCATTTGTCCTTTAATTGATATGCTTTTTGCTGTCTAAGATCTATCATCTTACTTTATAGGAACAAAAGGAGGTCCTTAATCCCATCTCTTTTTGATGCTATGGTCTCCAAGCACACTACTGATTACTTGTTGAGCAGGTTATGGAATTGTTGACCCCTTAAACAAATCCAGACAAACACACATCTCGATTGTACATTGCACTTCAACTCTAACCATATAAACAGGATTCTTCCTGTGCCTCACAGGTTACATCGACAAGTTTAATGACGAGGCTGACGGCCTTATTTGTTCCGATCGTGAGAAGAACCAATATCTTTTCGGGAAATTCCCAGACAAACAATTTCAACTAACCAACTAACATTTGTTGTCTTGCACCTTAGTTTGTTTCACACTGATTCTGGGAAAAAGGAAGTGAAAGTGAAATGCAGGGAAAAGAAAACTTGGGACATGTTTGCTCTTGTTTTGTGGTCTTGTAGTAGAGGAGCTATAGGTAAATGGCTTCTTCATCTTCTTTTCTTTTTCTTAAGGAATTATTGGAAGGTTTTAGTTTTTTTAAAAGGAAAAATAAATAAGTAGGAACAAATTAATATTAAAATTTATTATTCTCTGCCTTTTTATTTTTTATATTGGTAAAACTTGTAATTATTAAGGATGACAAATTTGGTTTGGTTTGGTTCAATCTTAATTCAAAGGGTTAGATTTAAATAGACTAGATTTAAATTGGGTTCAAACTTGAAAGATATTCATTTAAATAAATTTAAGTAAAATGATATTTTTAAAATATAATTATTTTAACTAATAATTTATTAAAATAACTATTTTGAATTTTAAATTACCTTAAATTTAAGAATAAATTGCAATAAAAAATTAAAATATAATCGAATACGGTAGATTTTCATCCGTGTTCTAATACACTAGATTTAGGGCTTATTTGGTTGGATGTTAATTAATGAAATGAAATGTAATGTGACAGAACATAACAGAACGGTTTATAATAGAATGAAATGTAATATAGTAAAAAGTTGTTTAAAATAGATGAAAGAGTTTATAATGTAATATAGTGAAATGTTATTTGGAAGATGATAGAATGGAATGTAATGTATAATAAATGACCATTTTACCCCTTATATTAAAATGGTTGTTACCTGAGGTTTATTATTTTATTATTAATTATTTTAATATTTATTTTATGTTATTTATATTTAAAAATAATTTATT
>JANZXV010000211.1:2820680-2840389 GCA_027576455.1 Erythroxylum roigii | reverse complement strand
CATGGTCGATTGATCTTGGAAGAGAAAGCTACACATAGTCATTAAAATAATAAGAAAACAGGACATGTACAGATGGTGAAAGGTCGACTGATTTTGGAAGAGAAAGCTACACAGATGATTCAAATACCGAGTGGCGATGCTTCCTGAGGGTGGCAACTTGAGCTCGACGTTAACTGGAAAACAACGAAGAGCGACAGGCGCTTGAGGGAGTGTGGACAGCTTTGACAGAAATCGGAGGGACATAAGAAGAAGGGGTTTGAGGAGTTCTTTCTTAATAAGGAAGACATCGACTATTCGCATATCCAAGCTGTACTGAGCTGTCTTGAGCCGTATTCGCGACGTATCTGCGCCATATCCAAGCCGAGAAAAAATATTTAATTATTCAGACACGTAAGGACACGTGTCTGACATGTGTCCACCGCGTGTCCGTGTCGGACACACCAACACGACAACATTTTGCTGTGTCCGTGCTTCAGAGATTCCAACCTATGCTTCCTTCCTCCATCTGGACGGCCATTGCGGGAACCTTCCCCCCCAAGCCTTACCTCGAAGCCGACAAACTTGTTTGGGGACCGTCACCTATTGGGAAGGCCTACTCGCTGCTTATGGAGCCCCCTCGAGCTCAACCCGACCGTTTATGGAAGACCATTTGGCAGTGGCTTGGTCCACAGCTTATCCGTACTTTTCTTTGGCTCTTAGCTCAAGGTTGACTCCTCTCCAACCAGCAACGCGCTTGCAGGCACCTTACTACGAGTTTGGGCTGTTATCACTGTCATATGGAGGAGTCCTCGCTCCATGTTGTTCGCGACTGCCCCAAAGCACGGAATCTTTGGCTTACTTCCCTCGCCAAGCCATCCCTCCCACCTTCTTCACTAGTAACCATCAGGAATGGCTCACCACTAACCTCCAGACCCATCAATTGGTTTTGAGCCTTGATTGAGCAGCTATTTTTGGGATTGCCTGTTGGTTCTTATGGACCTGGCGAAATTTGGCCCTTTTCGACACTCAGTTTTTCTGGCCGAGTTCTCCTGCAACGATCGTCCTTAATTATGTCCACCTAAGTTCTCAAGCCTCCGCCTCACTTTGTTGCGCCAGGCTGGCCTCTCGACTGCGATTCGAGCAATGTATTGGGTGGTGCCCGCCTACCTCAGGGTGGGTCAAACTGAATACGGATGGCGTGTGTTGCAGAGAAACCTCCTCAGCCACTGCAGGTGGTCTTCTTCGGGATAGCTTTGAGGATTGGCTTGGTGGGTTTGCTCAGAATATCGGCCGGTGTTCCTCGGTTTCGGCTGAACTCTGGGGAGTCTACTCGGGTCTCCAACTGGCCTGGACCCTTGGCTTTCGGCACGTGGTGCTAGAACTGGACTCTCTCGTGGTTACAGAGCTCCTCTTCGACGCCCCGCAGCGATCCCTGACTCTCAACCCTTTGGTCCTGGGCATCAACGAACTACTTATCTGGAATTGGGTTGTTCTTCCTCGGCACACCTACAGAGAGGGCAACCAGTGTGCTGACTGACTCGCCAACCATGCTTTCACTTTTGGACTTGGGCTCACCACTTTTGATAGAGCACCTTTTGGGTGTGCCACTATCCTTATAGAGGACATGGCAGGGGTTAGCCTCCCTCGGAGGACCTTGTAACTTGTGTTTCTTCCCTTGTAAAAAATAAAAACTCACACTCGCAAATCAGTTTATCTCATTTTGTCTTATTCCGATTAGAGTTACAGGTCAGCCATTTGACAAAGTAAAGCTAATACAGGTCATCATCCTCGGATGGTACAAACTTCCAATTAGGTGGGTAAAATTAAACACAGATGGAACATGCAAACGTTCCTCATCCTCAGCCACAACAAGTGGCCTCATACGTAATAGTACAGGTAATTGGCTTATAGGCTTCATCTAGAATCTCAGCTAGTGCTCATCGATATTAGTGGAACTTTGGGGAATATTTATCGGGCTCACGTTCGCGTAAAATCTAGGTTATCGTCGGATCGAACTCGAAATGAATTCAATAGAGGCAATCAATCTCCTATCTTTCCTCAGCTAACCGATCAATGGATCTCAATCTCATGGTTTTGGGTATTAACGAACTGCTTACTCAAAATTAAACTGTTGTACATCGACATATCTATCAAGAAAACAACAGATGCGTTGACTCACTAACTAATTATGCAGAGCATTTTGATTTAGGAGCTACTTATTTTGATACTACACTTATTAGGTGTCACTTTATCTTCTTAAAAAATATGTCAGAAATTTGTTCCCTAGACTTGTGTGTAATATGTTTCGTTACTGTCCCTCTTAATTAATAAAAAAAAAACTCACACTCGCGTCAAAGACGAACAACGACACGGGAAGACTTTGCTGTCTACATCACCTCGTATCTCGTTGGACCTACAATAAATTTAACCGAGCAAGACAAGCTGTTAGTACTATCTTTTCATCACGAGCTCAACGAAACGAGGTACAAAATCCCATATAATGATTCAAAAGACGGCATTTTGTTGCCGGCTGTCACTGATTTGTTCTAAACTGTAACTGCATGTTATTAAATGGAGTCAGGATAGAACATTTCTGACTCATTTCCTGAGAGAGACGAGTCGGAAAATGGGTTTCGTCAGGTTTTAAAATCCCTATAAAAAAACAAGAACACGGTTTCAGCGTTGCTATTTGATGATTTACCTGGGGAATGTTGGTTCTGTAATACAAAGTCCTGGCAAAATTAGCAGATACAGTTCAAAATACGCCGAAAGCTCCGGCTGTCAGGAATTTTTTAACCTTCTGAACAACCAACACCCCGACACCTCTGAAAAATCATTTTCTGTGATCGTTTAGGGAATATTCTCTACTTGATTGTTCATGAACTAAGTTACTATGATTCCTTCTTGTGTCAATGGAAAATAAACTACACAAGTAGTGGTTTATTAGGTAGCTTCTGATTCCACCAAACCCTTAATTTAGTGGGTTCCAATCATTGCAAGCTTTGAATAAGACTTGTTTCCATTGACATTGGATAAGAGTCGAATGAAGCTCATAATTCTAAATTTGGCCCGCTAATGTTGAACTGAGCAACTTAAGAAGAGATATTCAACTCTTCCATATTCCTTGTTCTTGAAGATTGCTTTCCCATTGTTTGGAGGATGTTAAGTCCTGAAGTATATCTTTTTACTAGTCAAGAGTAAGATTACGTACTATTAAACAAGATCTCATATATCAGCACGATTATTACGGGATGTTTTAATTGGAATGATTTTATAATTATTTTGGTTAATATTATCTATATCTTTTGATATATTGACGAATGATGATTATAAAGATAAGTATATATCACAGGGGCACGTGAGTTAACACTTGATTATATATGTTTTGAGATGATCATTAAGTACTGCCATATTTAATTATGATTAGCTAAGGGAGACGAGTTAAGGATATTACTAAACAAAGACTTAAGGGTGGTTGTGACGAGATTTAAGACCATAAGTATTTAGGAGTTGAAGATTCTGTCTTCTTATTTTTTCCTGTTTGTGTTCTCACTTTTCTCATCGCTTCTTTGCACACTAACAATTAAATATTGGGGATAAGATTCTCTGTCAAATATTATGATGTCTTATTCTGTTACATGAATCTCAGCCATTTATTTATGCGAGTCTCGCATTTATTTATATGGGACTCACTTGGAACCTGCAAAAATGAATGACTGAGATTCATTGGACAGAATAAAACACCTTAATATTGGACAGAAGACCTGAACTCTAAATATTGACTACCAAGTTTTCAATCAAGTTGCCAATTAATCAAATTTGGACTTATCAATGTCGAAATCCAATTAAACATTTTGTATTACCGGTTTTACTTTTAGTCGAGTATTTAAAAAATTGATTTTTTTAAAACAAGGAAGGTAGGAAAATGTATTTAAGATTTGGTTAAATATATTTTCATTTATGTTTTGTACAGTTTAAAATTATATGAAAATTAATATATTTTGTTTTGTATATTGTTTAATATATTTTAAATAATTTTTATTACAAAATAAAATATAGTTAAAATTAAAAGTATTTTTTATTTTTATGTTACTAAATAGTTTATTTGTATGAAGCTCTTTCAAAAAAATTCTTTTTTAAATAATAATCAAACAGTTAACTAACTTCCTAAAAAAACTTTCTTAAAAAAATTTAACTAATAAAAAATGATACAAGTCTATTTAAACGGGCAGTGATGAATGTATCTGGGTGCCAGCCCGGCGAGGAAGAGAGGGGAAGAGTTGCCTCCATCGACAAAACTGGCCAGCTTTGGAGGAACCGAAGAATCCAACAGGTTTTGATGTTTTACTGTATTTTAATGGTTAGCCAATAAAAACAATTAGACTTATAATTAAATGCTTGTCAACGAAGAAGAAGCAGAAGACTATATACCCACGCATATGGTTCTTCTTTCCTGTACAATTTTCCCTGCTTATAAGATCCATTCCATCATCTCTAACACTATTTTCTTTTTCTAATCGTACAACAGACAGATGCTTTTTCCATTCAATCATGAATCTCCCTCTATAAACAACATCCTTCCTTCTTTTCTTTATACAATGTCGAATGAACTGGCAGCATCTTTACTTGTATTTTAAGGTTCCTATAAAAGCATCACCCTCTTTTTGCTTTCTGCTAGAAATCTATTCCATTCTGCTAAAAACATGGGAAGACAACCTTGTTGTGATAAGGTTGGATTGAAACGAGGTCCATGGACTATGGAGGAAGATCAAAAGCTCGTGAACTTTATCCTGAGTAACGGTATTCAGTGCTGGCGAGTGGTTCCAAAGCTTGCAGGTACATCTTTTTTTTCCTTACAGTGTTTACTGTAATCTTATTATGAAGGTAACTAATATCATATTGTGTGAATTTGATGTGGTTTTGTTAGGCTTGCTAAGATGTGGGAAAAGCTGCAGGCTAAGATGGATTAATTATTTGAGGCCAGATCTTAAGAGAGGTAGTTTCACAGAAATGGAAGAGAATCAGATTATTCACCTTCATGCACGTCTTGGTAACAGGTAAAACGTCGGTGCTGTCTCCGTTTTTTCTTCATGATCCATAACTTCTGCTAACATTTTTGTACGTAGGTGGTCTAAGATTGCTTCACACTTTCCTGGTCGCACTGACAATGAAATCAAAAATCACTGGAACACTCGAATCAAGAAGAGACTCAGGCTCCTTGGTTTAGACCCTCTAACCCACCAGCCCATTGAACGGTCATCGGATCAGAAAAGTGAGATAAACCAAGATTATGATCCAATAAAGTTAGAAGAAGAAAGCTTCCAAGTTCGGTCTAAATCACCAGAGCACAGTGAAGCCAAGAAAAATCTGATATTGGAGGATCAGGCAGCAAATGCAAATTTGAAGAACTGTGAAAAGTTGTCAGCAGGCTCAAGGATTAACCCTGAAACCATTACTTCCACTTCCTACAGCTCTTCAGTATTGTCCATAGAGGAATCTAACAACAATCCTTCTGTCTGCGACTCAACGTCCATTACTGTTCAAGAGGACTACTCACTAAGGAGATGGGCTGAGAGTGTGGATTCTATTCTCTCCTGGGACAGCTTCTATAATCTAGATGAAGATCTTCTCTTCTTGGAAGATGTGAAACATAATATGATCTAACATTGTTTTTTCTTTCCAGTGATATACATTTTGTGATCATATATATCTGATCGCTAAGAGAATTACTCTGTTAGTAGTGCTTCAGAAATTGTAAATGTCCAAACTCTGTCTCTCTTCTTACTCCATCAGAGATTGATTAGCTACATCTTTGACTTTCACATGACCAAAGTAGTGATGAACTTAACCTTCTCTTGTCTCCTTCCAAACTGTAAAAGCTCTATTGGGTGTCATTACCTGTCATCATCATCGATTGTTTGTTTCCTTTTTAATATTGAAAATAACACAAAAGAACTCTTTCTAGGCATGCTCTCTGTCAAAAATAGACAATTATATCTCCAGAAGGAATCATTAGATCGTTATGATTTCTCATGAATGCTCTGCAGATTAATTACTCTCAAGAACTTATCCAGCAAACCATTCTTATAAGCAGCTTGTGTAAGCGTTTTAAGGTCCCAAACCAAGACTAGAGCTTATTTAGATAGTTACAAGTGCTGAGTTCAGTATAAATTTCACTGAAGCGCGAGATTTGAGAAAGTATAATAATAAGCAACCTTATTCTTAAACAATAGAATTGCGCTATTCAAACATATAATAATAGTTCGAGATGTGTCAAGAAGTTTAGAAGCATGCACATGAATAGTGACGAAGATACCCTTACGATAATGTACTTATTTATTCTTTTTTTTTTGAAATTATGTACTTATTTATTCTTATATTATAATAAGAATACAAACTTTTGTGATTCTCTTTTGCTTTTATTTTATTAATGATTTACCTAACAAGAGTAATATAAATTTAAATTTTAATAGACTAATCATTTTATCAGTGGATAAGGGTTATTTTATAAAGTAAAGTCTTTAATTTATTTTAAATAAAATATATTATAAAATTTTTACTTAACATCAAAATTTAGTTTATTTTTATTTAAATTTAAGTTATTTAATCATTATTTATTATAAAATAATCTAAACTCTTTTATTATTTATAACCTAAATTTTTCATACATATTATAAATCATTTATTTATTATTTATTACACTGCAGACCTTTTTGATAATACATATAAGGAACAAATTATATATATAATAAATAGAATAAAATATAAAAATATATAATGCATGTAATAAAGAACATATGAAATACGGGGCACGGGTGGCTGTTCCGTTTTCATGTGCTATCCTGTATCCGTTAAATATTAATGAATGGGTGAGACGGACAGGACACAGAGTGACGGGATCAGATTATCTGTTCCATTTTTGCTGTTCCAATATTGTTCCAATTTATCGCATTCACATATTTATGTAAATAAGATGACTTGAAACAGAGTTGCAAAATTAAAGTTGCAAAATAAAAGTGGAATAGCATACACCCAGCTCAGATGATACATAGAAACGGAACAGAGGATTTAATCCTATAAAATATTATAATAGGTAATAATAAAAAAATAAAATAAGTAAATAATATGTCAGAATATCTAAAAACCTAAAAAGACGGGCCATTTCAAAGCGTAAGAGATTCTTGTTTGTGGGCTTACTTTGTCATTCCACAAGATCAGGCCTGTACCCAGCTCCATGAAGAGCACTAGAAAGCAGCAACGGAGATACTAAAGAGCATTTTGGGGAAGAAGCGGTGAAGAATGATGATGATTATTATGCGCACATCACTCAGACGGATCCATACAAACGTGGATGCCCCCAGACTCACCAGATTCAATCTTCAAGCTCCAAAATGTGTAAGTGTTTCCATCTGTTCTTGGTTCTTCCAAAACGTAGAGTTGTTAAAGTTTTGAACTTTAAAGTGTCCGTTTCTTTGGTCTCTGGTGTGGTCTTTTTGGAGTTGTTAAAGTTCTCAACTTGGTCTAATGAGTGGGTTGTGCGGTTTGTGGTGTTCGAGTTTTTGCAGTTTGAATGGGCTTATGACCCTGATTTTTACCCCAAAATGGCGTGTTGCTATTGAATCCAGTTTTGGCAGATTAGTCTCTGCTTGAATCTTGATGGGTAACTTGTATACATATTGTGCCATAGCCGATACGTTTTTGTTCTTGCGAGCTAGAAAAGTGCTTCCGAGACGTTCTTGAATTGTCAAGGTTGAATTACCTATACTTCTACGTTTAACGGTCAAAGGTGGATCTTCTTTGATGGTTTTGTTAGAAAATGAAATCATCTGGTGCCATCTCGCAGTTTTTAGGTTCTCTGTATAACGTGAAATGCTAAAGGTTGAGGAATTCAGTACTTGGACATTTAGCTCAATACCAGAAGCTTGACCAGTAAACTTCAATACTAACAGCTAATTTTTACGGATTCATGAATGGTTACCTGGATTCTACCATATCATGTTTGTCAAAGAGGACTACTTCTTATGTCAACCATGTCGAAATCGAACATGAAGTTCTCACCTAGATAATTTGACCTTTTCTTTGCTCTAATTTCATGTGTCTGTTTGCAATCTGTGCATTGTGAGCTCTAGAGTCTACTATATATTGACTATCTAGTCACTGAGCATAAATTTTTAGTTGGGCAACTAGGTGTTCTCGTACTAGGGATTATAGTATTTGTCAGCAAGACTTTGATGGTGCTAAATGCTTTTCATGAAAATTGAACATGTTCATGAAAATTTGGTGTGCTGATGTGATTCATTTAAAAGATGTGTAAATGGAAACTAACCGTATTGTTTTCATATTCTTTAGGCCACTAGGTTTGTTATGTACTAAGCTTGCTTCCAGCATGTTCCTTCATGAGTTGCATTTATGTTCTTTGCTTATATTTTGTGCCTTTTGAATATTGTGTTCCAGGTAGAGGTAGAATATGCTAATGGTAGCAAGTTTAGTTTGTCAGCTGAATTTCTAAGGATAAATAGTCCAGCTGTTGATGCGAAAGTAAGATCAATTGGGGGCGATAAGGTAAACGGTTGGAACCTGTGTTTGCTATATTATATTTCAATTCTATTTTTAGTCTTCTATTGTTGTGCACATACATGTGTATTTATCAGGAGAATGCCTGTTGAAAATGTTGACTACTTTGTCTGCCAGGATTCTGAATCATTTGAAGTGACTTGTTGATACACTCGTATTTTCATATATGTTTAGGACCTAATTAGGAGTCATTTACTTTCATTTTATGTTCATCTATGGTTGGTTTATCATGTTTTAGCATTATTTGAGATTCGTTGACTAAAATGCATAAACGAAACAAATAGACTTGAATTGCACTGTTTTTGAGTTTCTGGCAGACTTGACCTCTAGTCATTGTGGGATTTTTATCTCGAGATTGGTTTAGCAAAAAATTCTGAAATTTCATACTTAAATTCTTAACTTATTGACGGATTTTTTGGGACCAATTGCAGATTTTTCTGAGCTGGAATTTAGGAGAAATAAATTAACGAAATTTGCGTCAGATTTTGGAGCTTCAGAATGACCTGTCGACGATGTTTCGATCATAACTTTCGACTTAGATGGCGAAATCTCGTGATTCAATTCTCATATTGAAGCTAACTCAAAGACGAAGAAACTGATAAATTTGAGCTCCTAAGTCGTCACCATTTAATTTTTATGCATTTTCGAAATTGACCTTAAAAAAACCATTCCAACTAACCCATGTACATGCACTCTCCATTCACAAAAAGCCTCAATCCATGCCACTTACCAACAGCTAGGCTCCAATCCATGCACAAGAGACGAAAAAAGAAGTAGTCTTTTAATTTCCAAAGTCCAACATGCAAGCTGCAAGCCTCCACTGCAACACAACCCATCCACGCAACTCATAAACAAGCTTTCACGCCAATCCCATAACATAAGCTCCATCCTTGACTTTCCAGCAACAAATCAGCCCCCACATTGAAAAGAGAGCCCACACATCCACCAGCCAACAAAAGCAGCCACCAAACTTCACGCCACACACACCATGTAGCCTTCATTTGATGCCAAGCTCCAACCACTGAAAGAACTTATTGCCATAAGCTACATAAAATTCCCCTCTTTCACGCAAGTAGCAGCCTCCATTTTTCACAAATTATGCACAACAAGACAGCCCCTCCAAAGCAAGCAAAATACTCTACGCAAGCAACTCCATAACATCAGCTCATTCCCCACTCACTCATCTATTAACCAAAACAACGCAAGCCTTGAGAACGCAGCAGCTTCATTTACTCCCATTCACTCAATTAACAACACAAAAGTCTCCATTTCACAACCATCATTCACGCACATTATAAGACAACGTAAGCCTTCATTTGTTAATCAACAAGTCACTCACGCATCTCCAGCAGCCTACATAGTTCACCAACGCATCACTAGCCAAAAGGGTAGCAATTTTCAGCAACCAACGCAAGGACAGACTCACGCATCCTAGGCCTCAACTTACACACATCCTCTCTTCTAGCATAAACTTCCTTTTTCCAAAGGCAAATTTATACCAAGATAATTTTCAATAATCCAAAGGAAAAATAAATAAATCCAAGGAAAAATCAACAAGCATATGAATATTCAGTTATGGATTCTAGCAAAATTCAATATTAAAGCATCAACAAAAATATCAAATCCTTAAGAGACATTAAAGTTTTAGCCACAAATCATCATGCCAAGCAATCCACAAACATACAGCCTAAATAAACTCATGGCGGAATCAATTAAAAATAAAGAACAAAACCAAACTCCTTTGCGTGGTTGCTTATTTGGCGGTGAATGGATGCTGCGTTGTTGGGCGAATGGAGGCTGGTACGTTGGTGAAGACTCTTGGTTGCGTCCTTCAAGTCTAGAGGCTCTTGGATTTAGCTTGTGAGTGAAAGATTAAAGATGAGTTGACAAATTAAGGCTTGCATGATGTGTTGTGCTAATGATGTTGAAGGTTGGAGCTTGGAAGTTTTTTTAGAGAGCTGCTGGAGTTTTTTTTTGGGATTAAAATCAAGGCTTGCGTGAGTGAGGATGGAGGTGCTGTTGGTTGAAAGGTGAGAGAGGAGGTGTGTAAGTTGAGGCCTGGGATGTGTGAGTTTGTCCTTGCGTTGGCTACTGGAAATTGCTACCCTTTTGGCTAGTGATGCGTTGGTGAAGTGTGTAAGCTGCTGGAGATGCGTGAGTGACTTGTTGATTCACAAATGAAGGCTTGCGTTGTCTTGTAATGTGCGTGAATGATGGCTATGAAATGGAGACTTTTGTGTTGTTAATTGAGTGAATGACAGTAAATGAAGTTGCGGCCGTCGGTACTCTTTCTGTGACGTTGAGAACAAACGAATACTTAGAACTCATGGCTAAAAAAACTCCACGGTTTGGTTCATTGGGCAAAACTAAAATGGATTAAGAAAAAGGAGGAATTCTACTCAAATGATTTAATTGCAAAGTTTGTACGTAAGTGTAATGTAGATACATATACAAATTGCTCAACTCTTAATTAGGTAGGTAAGTAGCATCCCTATCAAACAATGTAATCTGTAATAATCCCTATAATCAAGCTCTATAATCTTTAACAAAAATCTAATTATATAAAACTGTTTAATTACATTCTATTTCCTCTGTTCCTCTGCTTTCACATAGTACCACCAAAGTATATTACTCTAACCGTATCAAAAGTGAGCTAGTACAACTTTTGAAGGAAAAATAGGAAACGTCGGGACCCTATTTCTCTGCTGAGAACCCTTATTCCCTGCTCCGGAATCTAACTTCACTTTAGTTTTCAAATATGCCATGCTTGGGCTGACTATATCTTTCGTCAGCTTGTCTCTCATTCGTTCTTGTATTTGCAGAACCATGTGGCTGAAAGTATTTATGTGCTGAAGACAGCATTTATACGTCATTCTATTCTCACTTGCCTCTCTTATACGATTTTGTTTTTCTTTCTTTCCTGCTTTATTGTGCTGCCAGTCCCTTGGTTAATCATTTTAAAATTCCTGTTGCGCTTTGATGCAGATGGACTCGGTGAAAGGAGAGATCTACATTGCCTTCAACGCAAATCATTTGCCTGTAACTATCACACTTCCAGAAAGACGTGGATACCGATGGGAGCCCTTAGTTGATACTGGTAAGGCTGCTCCATTTGATTTCCTTTCCGATGACCTTCCTGACAGGGAGATTGCCGTTAAGCAATATGCTCACTTCCTCGATGCAAACTTATACCCTATGCTTAGTTATTCTTCTATCATTCTTCTATGTTCTCCTGATGATACTGCTAGCTGAAATTTCTGCTAAACTTTTTAGTATTGCCCTACCTATATGTATTATTAATGTTATTATTGTTTCTCTTTATTATTTATGCATATTTATGTATATAGTTATTTTATCATATCTTTTATGTTTATTTGACTTATTTACTTAGCTATTTTATTTTATAAATTTTTTTGGCATATGTACACATTTATTTGTAATTTTGTAGTATCTTTATGATATATTGCATGTGAGTCTATTAGAAATAGTCTCTCTATTAAGAGTAAAGTTGAGTATTATTAAATAGCCATTTTTTACCTAACAAGGACAATGATTTGAGATTCATCGTTTACTTGAGATTCATCGTTATAATTGGGTCTTACAATTATAACGATGATTTGATTATTTTATCTATTAAAAAATTTTAATATTTAAAATTGACTTAAATTATTTTTTGTGTTAAGAGTAATATATTATCTAAATTTGAAAAGTTTTTGAATACAAAATAAATTTTTATGAATTTAAAAACTAAGATTTAAAAAACTAAAAAAGTTAAAAATGTTGCCAAATTTGAAGTTAAAAAAATGTTTAATACTTTCTACTTATATAGGAAAGAAGTTGAAATATGAAAAAATGGATAAATATTATTAAACCTGAAAATTTTGAAGTTGTAGAACTTATGAATTAAATCAATTTTTTTAATTACAAATAGTATATTAAGAATGAAGAAAAGGTTTCAATATCAAATAAATGAATTAGAAGACAGGGTTGTGAGCAAAAAGTTTGTTCGTTCTTCGCCATGTTAGTGAGAGGAGCTGTAAAAGAAAGTGGATATTGGATTGCAGAGTTTTTCCTTTCTTTTCTTTTAAGTTACTTATCATATAAATTGATTAAATAGTTTATTTATCATGTCCACGTCAATTAAATTAATATTAGGCATTAACAAAAGTTAACTACGGTTTTTGTATTTGATACAACAACAGAATCACTAAAGCAAAAAAGTGTTTTATGAATCATTAAACTTATAACATTTTAAAATGCATTATTTAAAAAAATATAATCCAACGATTTTCAAAACGTGGCCTTTAATAATAATAACAGACAACAGTAATAATAATTTGTTTACATATATTTAAAAAGCCAACAAAATTAAAATTTCGTTGTTATAAAATTTTATATAAGTAATAATTAAATCTATTGTGACTTTAAATTATAATTAAAGGTGACAATAAGTAGCGTCAAATTTAAACCCACTTGCGTCCAAATCTTACCTGAAATTTTATATTTGACTTGAGGTTTTTAGTTCAAGCACGAGGACAATTGAGCTTAACTAAACCCGATTAAATATATTATTTAATTTAAAAAATATCTTTTTTTTTTAAATTTTAAACTTGGATCAGGTTGGATTGGATAATTGGAGCTCTTCCTGAAACCTAAAAATATTAAAAACTAAACACAACTAAAAATTTGATCTAACTCGAGTTGAGTCGGGCCAAATCAGATCGGAATGGACAAACTTTGTCATAACTATCAACAATTAAAGTATTATTATTTTAAATTATATATCATATTGTGTGTGTGTGTGTGTAAAACAAAGAAATAGTTTTAAGCATATATTATGTCCTTTATAATATTTTAGGGAGAAAAAAAGTGATATATAATAAGAGTTAAGAGGGGATTATATATAAGAAAGAAATAAATAGATTTATGCATATAATAGTGATTTGTTGCAAATATTTAAAAAGGTAACAAGATTAAAAAAAAATTGTCAAATTTTTTTATATAAAACAACTAGTATCTTTGCTATTTTAAATAATAATTAAAGGGTTTGTGTATCTCTTTACACTCCGATCTAGCTTTGTTTTCCTTGATCTTCGATGGATGATCTGTTCTTAAGCACTGAATATGGTATTCCCTAAACCCTCTAACTAGGAGTTGCCTCGTTGGTATCAGAGCCATAAGGGTTATTGACCGTGACTACAATATTCCTTATGAGAGTGAGTAGGGATGTATCATAAGACATGAATCTATTACCTGATGACCTTGTTCATCTTTCTTCAACCTTATCTATAGCCAATCTTCCTTTTGGTATCAAACGTACTTTCTCTGATCGTAAAGAACACCTTGTAGAAGTAACCTATTTTCCTGAAGAAAACTATATTTCTAATACTTCTTTACCTTTGCTTTGTCCCTATAGTATATATTCTTGTGATTGTTCTTAGACACAAAATATACGCACTATCCTCTCAACATATTGTCCTAAAGTAAAAGAAATAATCTAGAGTTCTCGTTTAGAACAGTGTGGTTTGCAAACAACTTTAGCATAACAATACATAAAGCTCGAGATCCTAAAGGAGCTTATTTCTCTTTGGAGAGAGTAGAACCACACACACCTTCGCGTTGGAGCTATACTTCTTATTCTCACCCTCTATGGAAGAAAGGGAATACCTGCTACAACCAGGATATCTCTTTTAGAAATTGCCTATATAATGTATTAAAACGCACTAATTGGTACCTTGTTAATAACTCTCAATAACGGAAGTGTCATTCTCACCATCGCCCCTAATTTTAACATCAAGCTAGATGATTTCACTTTGTCTGAACAACTTTAAGTTCAAATCTAGATTATTGGAGTAGATCAAGATCTTACAACCATTATGGCTACTCTTCCCCACCAGATGATATACTGTTTGCAGAATCATGCCATAGATCTTAACTTCCCAAACTCTACTTTTGATGCCTTGTACATGGTGGAAGACAGAGCTCATGATCAAACTATCATCATCTAGATCCCGAAGCAGTTACCACCGGTAGAGCTTGAAAAGTTGATGCCGATTAAATGGATCACTAACTACCAAAAAGTGTTAAATGCTCCTCATAGGCATTCCTTTCACACCACTATTCCACCTATTCTTAAGACCATACAAGATTGAACCGTGAAATCCATCTATACCAGGACCAATAAAGATCAATCTAGACCCTCTCATACATCAGGCCCTGTCTTGATGATTCAACCAATGTTCTCTCACAAAGAAGGCAATGATGGACCTCCGATCCACTATTTTAAACCTAATGGAGAACCAATCTATGTTGGTCATTATCGTGGACATTTTTTCTAGGATGTAGATCCCTCTATGTGCGAATCAGATTGTGAAGTATGTCTGAACCCTGAATCAAACAGTGATGATGATGATGAGCTATATAATCGATGATGAAGGTAGAAGAAGAACAATATAAAGGAGATCTATACTTGTCAGCCTACTCGACTAGTTCGCTATCACCATGACGATCGTGATGATTCTAAACCTTGGATTAATAATCCAAGTCCAAGACCCAGAAATATTCGTGAAAATGCTCAAAGCTGTTGACAAGAAATCTTTGACATATCCAGAGTCAATTTCTAATGATGGTTAATCCATACAAGGAAGACTTTCCTCCACTGGAGAGACTCAATAATGATCAACAAAGGGTTATCTCTAAACCATATATTCATTCCTTTAGCATAAGTTCTCATGGAATAATGCTTTCAAATCCTGTTGATGAAAATCTCAACTGGCAGATTGATAATTCTTTACTTCAGAAAAATGTCCTTCGACGGATTGATCCCAAACTTGATGGTTTGACTTATCAAACATATGCTACTCATCAATGAGTTGACACAGTCTTTGTAGAGATCCAAAAATTGTAAAAATCTTACAAAGCTTAAATGACCCAACTTAATGTGACTTTTTGACACTATTTCGATACTTAGTATTTTAGCCTTGATTTTTCTACCAAAGAGCAAGAACTCAAAAAGGTGAAAGAGATTCTTTAACGAATGGAAACTAACACATGGAAAGAACAATCTAAGACTGTTTATGGAGCAAATATCACATCCTTTCCATTTAACCAACCGACCTATCCTTCACCAACCTATAATCAGTGAAGCTGAGTCCATAAGAACTGAACCATTTAGACATATACCACCACCACCACCAACACCAAGTCCACCGACCAAACCTCCTTTAGGTCCTTGGTTTACATTCGATGATCTTCCACTAGAAAATGGAGAGAGCATTTCCATGAATTTGGTGCTTGGATTGATTTGCAAATTACTCGACCTTTAAGGGATATTTTGTCTAAGTTTACTTATTGTTTTACTAGTACATTACGAGAATGGTAGCAAAGTCTTGATGAATATCGCAGACTTTAGTTCGTACAAGTCACGTCCGCTGCATTACTTTTTGGAGTAATTTATAAAGAGTTCATTGGTTACTTTCATCTTATCGACAAATAGGTCCGATAAGAATACTTTGAGATGAAGTGTTATTTTCTGGACCAAAAAGATTTACAAAATCATTTCTAGCGTATGACGGAACGCTATTATCTTCTTAATGGTTTTGACCATGTTATTTTCCATTATACATTCATTTTCTCTCTTCTAGAAGAATTACAACCTGAGTTATAAATGACCATTGCTGCACTACAACGAGATATAAAAGATATATCGCTTGGTAAAATCTATCTCTCGTCTTGGTTTCTCTTGACAAGCTATGTGATTAATAACTATTCTTCAAGAACATGATTAAAGGTAGTCCTCCGTTAAAGAAAGCGTGTAAACAACCATATTTGACAATCAAGTGTAAGGAGAAAAAAGATTGTGATTATCATAAAAAGAAGAAACATCTTCACAAGAAGTTCTCCTACAAGGGGTTCCACATATCTCACATGTCTCCTAAGGAAGGCTATAAGCCCTTCAAAAGAAAGAAACATCAAAGATTTGTCCGCTTCTTTAAAAGGAGAAATCCTCAAGGTAAACCACCAGACTGTTGTTTTCTCTGTGGCAAATTAGGACATTTTGCTCGACAATGTCCTCATAAGTAAAAACGGGATATCAAAGTCCCGGATTCCATTAAATCTATCATGCCCAACCATGATGATCATGGAAACATTGAAGATCTCATAGAAGAACAATCCAATGAGGATGAAGACACAAAGTTTGCTATTCCTATTGACACCTCTGATGAGGATGATGACTCCTCTGATATTTCCACTTTGGGAGATGAAATGCTCTATATATTATAGCAACAACAATCGTGTCTCAAGCTTGCCCCCAAGCCTATTCCTTGTCCCTATGTACAAATCCAGTTACTTGTCCAAGATAAGTATGATCAGCCCGTTAAAGCTATTGGTTTATGGATACTAGATCTAGCAGAACTATTATGAAGCCCAACATTTTACCTCCTGATGTATGGAGTTCCCATGATTAGTATTTCACTGCTGCTAACGGAAATACTTTTAAGATCGAGTTTATTATTAAAAGGAAAATAGAGATACATTTC
Organism: Erythroxylum roigii; assembly: GCA_027576455.1. NCBI lineage: Eukaryota > Viridiplantae > Streptophyta > Magnoliopsida > Malpighiales > Erythroxylaceae > Erythroxylum > Erythroxylum roigii. Next base: position 2,823,296 of record JANZXV010000211.1, on the reverse strand, counting down.
TTCCCTGGATGTGTGGTATGGACCAAGGTTCTTGGCAGTAATTTACCTAGCCAAGATATTCTTATTGGAATGGATGTCTATTGTTAGGCATCTCCACTACAAACTCTACCCAGAGGAATTAGAAGTCGTGCTAACTTCAATTTTTACACTGACATTAGGAAAGTATTTGAGCTTACTCAAGTAACTCCACCATATGAAGCCTTGAGAGCAATTATTGGACTACTATCTTGAGTCTCAAGCACATCTCTTTCATTCCAATCCTCTATTGAAAAATGCTAATTTCTTCATTAGTCTACTCACTCAGGGATGAACCCTGATGATCTGAAACTAACACAGGAAGAATGTGTTATCCTTCTTCAGCAAAGACTCATTGAGCCCACTAAATCTGATTAGGCTTGTCAGGTCCTACAAGATGATAAATTCCCACTATCGAAGATTAGTACGCATGTACTATTTCTAAAGGAAGATTGACTGTGCGTCGTTACTCTAGTCAAAATAAAATAACTAGACTACTATTATAGTAGTGGCGAGTCTAGGTCGATCCCACAGAAAGTGTGTGTAAAGTTTATGGAATGAAATTAGCTGGTGTTTAGGTTTAACGGGGGAGAGGGGGGTTGGATTTTTGAAAGAAAAAAAAATAAAATAAACTAACTTAATGAAAACAAATTAAAGAAAACATGCGAAAAATAATAAAATTGAGGAATTCAGTAGGGACTCGATTCTTTGGTTCAATCTTGGCCTACACCATAATTAAGCATATTTCATTAATTTGTTGTTCTCAAACCTCTCCTAGCAAGTATTAATCATGAGTTAATAATTAACCCGAGTTTTCCCTTGGGTTTTGTTTAATCAAGATACAATCGTCAATTATGTAACATCCCGTTACCTGCGGGAAGGTTAGAATTATAAATATGAGTGACCAAAGAGAGCTTAGAAAAGCATTTCATGCTTATGCATAATAAAGCATATTCATACACGTGAATAGTGAATTTTTGCACATGAAAATGACTGTACATGCATTCATGACATTTTCTGGTATCAATTAATGTGATTGGTATTGAGAAATGTGGTTTATTGGTATAAAAAAATTTGTCTTGGGAAGTGTGATTGTTGATTTAGAATTTTTAGAGAATTGTGGGAAAATTTTTCTGAAAAACATTCGGGGTAATTTCTGGATTAGGAAAAATGCCAAGTGACAAGACAATTTTTAACTGGTAGTAGCATTTACTGTCAAATGGCAATGAAAATTTAGATAAATGATTTTTGGATGTATTAATCATTGAAAACTTTGGGAGAAAATTGGAGTAGAAATTTCGGTATCTAGATTACCCGGTACACCGAAATAAATCGGTATTTGAGACTGATGTCATTAAAACCAGGACAGTGGATAATTATTTTTAGTGACATCAATGTAATGATGTATGAAATATTTCGTTGGTCACAGGAAATTATACGGGTTGATGTTTTAAAAACCAGAACAAGGATGACATTTTTGTAATTAAGTGGAAAAGAGGAGTATATATGAAGCTAAGTTTGATAATAAGACAAAAAACATCATCTTCCTCCTCCTTCTCTCTCACGAAAACTCCATGGATGCTTCTCTCAAGCTTTTTCAATTTTTGTAACATGAAAGGGAAGGAGATTCAAGCCATTTGGGTGGTTTAAAAAGGTAAGCCTCCATTCCTTTGCTTAGATCCATGGATTAAAGCTTGGTTTCTCTCTTCTTTTGTGAAACCCATTTGAGGGAAAGTATGAGTTGCATGATTTGGATGATGGATTATTGTTCTTTTATGTCTAATGACACTTATACTTGAAGGGATTTCGTTTTTATGGTGATTTGGGGGGTTAAATCAAAACCTAGGTTTTTGAAGGTTAAGCTGTCATGGAGACAGATTCGTGGCTCTCTTTGTTCATTTTATTAGAGCTGTTTAACGTGTGAATCTGGAGAAACTTAAAACATAGAAGTTGTAGATATAGATGTCTACTATCTCCATGAAGTTTTCCACGATTTTAGGGTGAGCCGAATAAGAGTAATAGGCCCCGAATTGGTACTGGTTCAGAATACCTGCGAGACTGCAACGAGAACTGAAAGTTAATTGTGTGAAGACCTTAGAGTTAGAATTGGATGATGAGTTTTTCTTACGAAATGCCAAAAAATGTGTCATCTATGTTTTGTAGAAAGGAAATTTTAACTAGATGGGTATTCTGTTAGATATGGTCGAATAAGTGAAGGTTGTTACTAACCTTAGTGATACAGAAGATAACAGAAATAGGTCAGGCTTGTAAAAATCACACTAAATCCAATTTACATTATTTTTGAGCCGTTTTTGGATGTGTGATATCCATATGAGTCTATTGAAAATAAAGCTTTGAATCACCATAATTGGATGAGAAATGAATGAGTTATAAGGTTTTGAGTCAGAAAAGGTCCAACCCATGACTGCATGTTAAGGCTGATTGTAAATGAGAGATTTGGATTCCCTTAATGGCAGAATTAGAGCATGGTCATAAAAGAAGAAATGTGAATTTATGTGTTAAATAGAGGTTTGGAAAGTTTGAAAAACATTGGACCTATGTATAAGAAGTTATGCCTTCACGAATGAGACCTATGCTGTT
>JANZXV010000211.1:2804271-2814349 GCA_027576455.1 Erythroxylum roigii | reverse complement strand
ATTAAGATGTATAATATTCAAACTCTTATAATTTATTTTAAAGTCATGTCCTTATAAGTCATTTTACATATAACAGTTAATTTTACCAAACATCAAATGACAAACAGCTAATGCAATCAACTAATCAAATTAACTAATAGAATCATCTATCAGCTACCAGCTGATTGCCGAACAGGGAAAATTATACCAACCTTTGGTTTCGCGTAAACAGAGGGACGAAACGAGTCTGTCAGCAACTATAATAAACAGAGTTCTTGAAGATCTTAAGAATCTCAGATCCAGGAAACTGTAATTCGATTTCTACTTTAACAACTCATTTACCATTACCTTCATTTGTGTTGTTATGTAAAATCTTTTGGTCAATAATAGTTAATGGATAATTGTGAGCTAGCAGCCATTTCCTGGCCACCTCCTAACCAACTCTATGATATTACTCTTCAAAATGCTTTAAAAAACCAATCTTTCAGACTTTGACTTCTTAGAATCTCTCCATAGTCGACGAAATTTAGATCTTTGAGAGATACCCTTTTAGAATCAGGCCTTGATATCCAGCCCCAATGGCCAAATTCATGGTTTTGATGCTTCTTTTCCTGGCGTGCTGGTTGCTGTTACTTGTTGGCGGCGAATCGAGTGTGGAAGCTGGTCGTAGGATCCACACGCTGTTCTCTGTGGAGTGTCAGAATTACTTTGATTGGCAGACCGTGGGGTTCATGCATAGCTTCAAGAAGGCTCGACAACCCGGACCCGTAACCCGACTCCTGAGCTGTACGGACGAGGAAAAGGAGAATTACAGAGGAATGCATTTGGCTCCCACTCTCGAGGTGCCCTCTATGAGCAGACACCCCAGAACTGGCGACTGGTGAAGCTCTCTGTTTCATTAGTCATTCTTAGAACACTAAACTGTAGTGTCTTCTTCTCCCTACTAGCTTTGTGGTGGAAGTCTTGGATGAAGCATCTGTGCTTAGATTCTTAGAGCTGACGTTTTTGTCGTTCAAATTTATTTCCTTTTTAACAACTGACACGACATCCTTGACTATTTTGCCAAAACTACACGAGATGAGGATTAAGTGGTTTTATGCTCCTTGTTTCTTGGTTGGTGTAAACTGCTTTTCTGATTTAGTTTTGCCATCCTCATTCTCAATGCATATCAAGTTCCGTCACATTGTTTTGCAAAATGAAACAAATGAGAGATTGTCACCAGTCAACTGCATTCATCTTTTTTCACGTTAGCTTCTTCTCTTTAGTTTCAATGACAAAATAGATTCTAATGATTTTCTTGCTATTAATGTCCTCGCCCTTCATTCTGTTTTACAGATTCCCTGGCTGTGACCTTCCTTACCAAAATGTCCTGCTGTCATGTGTCTTTGAATGAGAATTCAAATCAGTTCTTCTTGTCTCTTTCTGTGAGCTTGTTTTCTTTTCAATGAAGAGTTGTCTTAAGATGCCATATTTTCACTATGCCTGCAGGTACCCTGCAATCAACAAACCTGCTGGAATTGTTCACTGGCTTAAACATTCTAAAGACGCAGATAATGTTGATTGGGTTGTTATTTTAGATGCAGATATGATCATTCGAGGTCCAATTATACCTTGGGAGCTTGGAGCTGAAAAAGGAAGACCTGTTGCAGCATACTATGGGTACTTTCTTAGGCATTTAGTTATCAATATGGATTGGCTGAGAAAAACAAGAAACTTTTCCCTTGACGAATTGCTGAAATGATCATTGCAAACTTATTTTCAACCTATCAGTGGTGTTTCTAAGCTATTGCATAATGTTCTCACTGTCATGTCTATGCACAATTTTCCATTATAGTAGAGAACAATTCTGATGCAATGTGATCTTTCTCGTAGATAGAATTAGATAATATTGGGCATTTGGACGATGAAGTCAACCACATTTTTGGAATAATGTGGACCAAGTCTCATGTTGTTTTCCATTTCAGTTAATAATTTATGGCTGTATATTCACTTTTTTTTGTATTTAAGTTATCCCTTCTTATGATTTTCAAAACAACATATGATACATAATAGGTACTTGATCGGATGTGACAATGTTCTGGCTCAATTGCACACAAAGCATCCTGAGCTATGTGACAAAGTTGGTGGGCTTTTAGCCATGCACATAGATGATCTTCGAGCATTAGCACCATTGTGGCTCGCAAAGACCGAAGAAGTGCGGGAAGATAGATCTCATTGGGCCACCAACATAACTGGCGACATCTATGGTCAAGGATGGATAAGTGAGATGTATGGCTATTCATTTGGTGCAGCTGAAGTAAGGATTTGTCTTAATTTCACGCCAAGTTACCTTCCATTTTGCACCAACTATGTTTGCAAGTATAGTTTATCTGTTGTTCTTATTTTTGTCCGTTCAGGTTGGACTTCGGCACAAAATTAATGATGATTTGATGGTCTACCCAGGGTATATTCCACAAGAGGGTATTGAGCCTATTTTGCTTCACTATGGCTTGCCATTCAGTGTTGGAAATTGGTCCTTCAGTAAATTAGACCACCATGAAGATAGTATTGTCTACCAGTGTGGTCGGCTATTTCCTGAGCCTCCTTATCCTAGAGAGGTATGAAAACAAAAGAAAGAACATGGTTTGGAGTGTCTTTTGGGATCTAAATTTGACCCTTTCCAAGCACATGTCTTGTCCTTGCTTTTAGTGGTAGAGAAGTATAAGAATTTGACTATTGAAGCTTTTGATTGTTTGCTTGCAAACCCCATTGGATCACCATGATATTACAAAAGAAGACTTCATAAGCTAAGCTAGAGTTTCTTAAGGCCAATTGTGTATCTTCATTTATGCAGGTGCAAGCAATGGAAAATGATCCAAATAAAAGGAGGGGCTTGTTCTTGAGTTTAGAGTGTTTAAACACTTTGAATGAGGGCCTTCTTTTACAACATGCTAGAGACGGATGTGAGAGGCCAACATGGTCAAAATATCTGAGCTTTTTGAAGAGTAAAACTTTTGCTGAATTGACTCGACCAAGATATCTTACTCCCAAAGATGGAGAAGCTAAAGAAGCGAAAAAAGAGCAGGAAGAAGTTGATGAACCTCAAAAGGCACATCCAAAGATCCATACTATATTCTCCACAGAATGTACAACTTACTTTGATTGGCAGACTGTAGGACTTGTACACAGTTTCCACCAGAGCCGTCAGCCTGGGAATCTCACACGCCTTCTCAGTTGTACAGATGAGGACTTAAAGCAATACAAAGGACATGATCTGGCTCCCACTCATTATGTTCCTTCCATGAGCCGGCATCCACTAACAGACGATTGGTAATTTAACTCTGCCATTTTGTGTCATTTTATCCATAATCAACTACTGTAAGTAAATGAATTTGGATTGACATCCTCTGATGAAATTTGGTGGTCTGGAAGGAGCCTACATAATGTTGTAGCTGAAAAGCACTAGAGACAGCCCTTTGTTTCTGTAAATGATGGTAGGAGCTCCTTCTTGGAAATTTATATGTTGCACTTGTGACCTTGTGTCTACCTCCCTGATAGAAGTTGCTAGTCCTGATGAAAGTGATTCTAGGATGGAAAAATAGAAATAGCATTGCCTTTTCTGGCATGTTTGTCTCAACTGGCTACTTTTGGACCTTAAACTTCTGCCATCATGGTTCTGTGCCTCAAACTTGGCATTTTCCACCAGAAAATCTTGTCCCATATTCCCTTAACAGGTGCATTAAATTAGAAGACCCAAAGAGGATCTAATGCAGCTGGAAATCTTTTCTTTTGTAAATATTTCCTTCTTTTCTATTTCAGGTACCCGGCAATTAATAAACCTGCTGCAGTTGTTCATTGGCTTAACCATGTAGACGTTGACGCTGAGTTCATTATTATTCTTGATGCTGACATGATCATGAGAGCTCCAATCACACCATGGGAATTCAATGCTGCACGTGGCCGCCCTGTATCGACGCCCTATGAGTAAGTCAAGTTTTTATGCCCTTGAAGTGTTTAATTAATGGAAATTATGCATGGTTTGGTTTATCTCTCTCTCTCTCTTAATTCTGGCACACTACTGTAATGGAGTGATTACACACCTAATAAGGTCAGTAACTTTATGCTTCCCAGTTACCTTATTGGCTGTGACAACGAGCTTGCAAAAATCCACACACGCAACCCTGATGCTTGTGACAAGGTTGGGGGTGTAATAATCATGCACATAGATGATCTTCGACAGTTTGCGCTGCTATGGTTGCACAAAACAGAGGAGGTCCGGGCTGACAAAGCTCATTATGCTACTAACATAACAGGAGATATATACTCGTCAGGCTGGATTAGTGAGATGTACGGTTACTCATTTGGCGCAGCAGAGGTATTCATTTCCTTTACATCCCATCTTTACTTATGCTGCAATCATTTGTTCTGTAGTTTTCTCATAGAAATCCCAAAGGGAGTTGCACTTGTTAACTTTAGTGTTTATACAACATTAATCTTCTGATAGGAGTGGATGGTTAATAGCCTTTACTTGATAATTCCAGTAATTGTAGAATTCCAACCGGTATGTTTTGTTACCTTTTATGACTTAATTATTTATTCTTTGTGCACAGATGAATCTACGCCACATTATCAGTAGTGAGATATTAATATATCCAGGATACATCCCCGACTATGGGGTAAAGTATAGAGTTTTCCACTATGGACTAGAATTTAAAGTTGGGAATTGGAGCTTTGATAAAGCAAACTGGAGAGATCATGATATTGTCAACAAATGCTGGGCTAAGTTTCCTGAACCTCCAGATCCTTTAACTGTGGATCGAACTGATCACAACAATCTCCAGAGGGATCTACTTAGCATTGAATGTGCAAGGGCACTTAATGAAGCATTATACCTTCATCATAAGAAGAGAAACTGTCCTGATCCTAGCTCCTTGTCCAGCTCAAATTGGGATGATAAGAAGGAAATAGGGAGTTCGAGGAAATTTGGTAGGTTTACAGGAACTGATGCTGTAAGAAGCAGCCCTATGCCAATCAAGCATTCCGAGGAGTCATCTCTCGATGCAGCAGACGGGCTATTTGGTTCTTTTAGGGTTTGGGTTGTTGCTTTATGGGTGATTTCTGGTTTGGGTTTCTTAGCAGTCATGTTTATGGTGTTTTCAGGTCATAAAGGCAAGGGAACCAAGAGTAAAAGTTACAGAAATAGGAGAAGAATTTCGTATACAGGTTTATTCGACACCGGTAGTGGTCGTGATAAGCTTGGGAACAATGTTGATGCATCTTTGTAACATTAAAACTTACATGGAAAATACTACAATGATTTTTTTCTGACTCGACATACTAAACTTAAGAAAGCCTGGAGGCAAAATTTGGAAACTTATGCTGATATACCAGAAAACTGTGTTGGCAGAACTATTACTATTTGATTCAAGTTTTATCTGTTCTTTCTGTTATTGTAAGCTTCTGACATTGATCATATCTTTTCCATTTCTTCAAAGAATGTGACAAAACAAAAAAATGAATAGGGCCTTGAGAGTAATACTTCTGCAAGTTGTTTTCCAATCTGGTGTATGCGTTTGCTGATCATTACAGGTCTTATATCTGTTATATCCTCGCTTTGTAAAAGTGACTTACAGATACCCATCTCAAATCCACCACCATCTCTGTGATAGTCCTAGAAAGAAAGGTTTTGATGGGTAGTAAAGAAAGTTTTTGTTGGGAAGTAATATCTTCAAATACTAACTTATATTCAACTAATTCTCCACACACCCAATTTGATATTTGTTTCAGAGGCAGAAGAAGCAAGCCTTTTTTGTCCGAGTCTCTGTTTTCTTGAAGTTCAAATCAACTAACAAAAGTAGACCGTTGGGTCACCATGTGGGCCCCGAACCAGTTGAAAAAAGCTTGGAGCTTTCGAGGTATGGTCTGTGGACTGTGGACCCAACCTTCTTGCAGAATGCACCATAAAAGCTTGGAGCTTCCCTTTTTCTTCCTCGTTTGTATATACTAACATTTCCCTGCTCTGCCTTTTCCACTCACTGCTATGGACCCAATACTTCTTTGAAATTCAAATTTAAAACGTCTCGGCGCTTTTGATCTGAACATACACAAAACTACAAAGTTCAACTGAACACATTATTACAGGAAAAAACCAAAGAGCTGTTATTTTTCATTCTTGTATTGTATTGAGGTCTGTTCAGACAGCCGGTGTCATGGGGGAGACAAGTTGTCTCATGCGACCATTTTCATATGCTGCAGGTTTTTCTTCCATTGAAGCCTCCGAGGTACTGTTCATGAAGCTGCATCCTGTATCCCATATTTGGCGTTTAAGTAGACTAATCATTGGGTTGTAAGAACTCGCCGAGATATTTAATGGGTTCTCTAAAGTTCTTCCTTTAGTCTACTCGCAAGCACCTAAATCGCTTGCATTTTGAATTCCAATGACTAAAGAAGCTCTTGTGTCGCAGGGTAAATCAGTTCATGCTCTTGGACAATCAGTCTCTTTTGGAAGGTTCACGTCAGAATCATTATCTTGGGAAAAATGGTCAACTTTCTCTCACAACAAGTACGTCGAAGAGGCTGAGAAATTCTCGCGTCCTGGTTCAGTTGCACAGATGAAAGCTTTTTTTGAAGCTCATTACAAGAATTTAGCCGCAAGAAAGGCAGCAGCTTTGCTTGAGCAAGCAAATTCCGTTGCAAGTAATGTGCCTGAACCAGAAATTAAAACTGAGGTTCGTGGTACTTCAACTCCAGATTCAGAAATGATGACCCCAAAATCAGATGCAAATAGTGAAAGCACAAAGGTTAGAGAAGTTGATTCATCGATCAAAAGTCAGGTTCTTGTGGAAAATTCTGTCAAGGTCGAACCTTCAAGCCAGGTTGAAGTTGTTGATAATGAGGAAGAGGTTAAACAGATGGATCTTAGTGGATCAAAACAAACGGAGAAGCCTCTACTGAAGGTAAGCAATACCAAATTTGCCAGTGATTTCTTGTTTTTAACTCCACATACATCTACAAGTTGGTATGTCCCCTTGTTTTAGCAGGATTTCGTTTCCAGTAAAGATGATTCAGCATCCATGAGCAAGAAGAAACTTTCTGTTTCTTCATCAAAGTCGTCGATTCGTGGAAAAGCAGCAAAGCTGCAGCTTTCACCAGCTAAACAGGCACCGGCGCTTCGTCCCAAAAAAGAAAACATCTCCACTCCAACTCCAATCAACAAGAATTCAGCAATATCTACCCAAATGTTGATGAATTTCACTCCTGTCAGGCAACTTAATAGAATAACTTCAACACTTATCAGGAAGATTGACAGTACCAGCGTTTCTTCCAATTATAAAGCGTCCAAAGACTTCTCAACACCTCTTAGGACTCCAACCAAGGTGCATTCTTATATGCGATTCTGCTTCAAAACTATGCACACACACTCACCATTTTTCTACTCCGACATTCTCAAATCACTAATATTGAGATACCATTTGTCCTTGGATCGCAGACTTCATTAATTAAGGAGCGTAAAATGCAACCCATTTTCACCCCTCTATCAGAAAACAGAAGGTATCCTACTCCAGTCTTTTGAACTGGAGTTAAGAAGAGAACATAATTTTGAAATTGATATCTCTACTTCCAAACCTCGTGTATTTATGTGTTGTTTTCCATTGCAGGGCAACTACACCTCTTCAAACCTCAGCCTGTGGAAGCAAAACAGGTCGCCCCAAATGGAATTTCTTTCCAACAGAGTAAGTAGTTCCACTCCACAAAAGTTTAATGCATTGGTTTTGAATCATCAACTTGGTCTAGGGAACCCTTTTATACGGTTGCTAAGGGACACCTATCAAGCTACCAGATTCAACACTCCTGAAATTTTTTCCACATCAAGTTGGAGAGTTGAGATAAAAGTAACAGAATGATGGCTCATGTTCAGGAGATGATAGTTTGCCTAGTCTATATATATTCACTAGGCAGCTAAGCTTCCTCCTAATTTGTATGGATACTTTGCAAATATGTTTTGAGATCATAAAATAATGTATTTAAATCGCATGATAAGTATTTAATTAAAAATATAAATAAATAAAAATTCATTATAACTAAATTAGGAACAAATTTTATTACTAAAAACAATAAATAATTTAAAATTAACAATAACTGATATTAACATTCAAAGCTATCCTAATTTATTAAAAAATATAAGAAATTATTACTTAAGAAAAAGAAAAGAAGACAATAAAAAGGAGAATTAGTATGAATTTCCACTCCATAAAGGCCTCTCAAGATATACAAATTGCTTTCTCAAGCCCTATATATATATATATATAAAAGGAGACAAATAGTAGATCGTTATTGTAAAAAGAAAAATTATAATAGTTAATGATATAACAATTAAATATTTAATTATAATGGTTAGGAATTTGTAAGTTTCCATATATTTTGACTTATATAACATATATATAGATGGCAATATAAGTTATTTTACAATAAAATTTGGATATGTTCATACCAGCTGTTCAAAGTTTATGAGTGGCAGCAGAAACAAATCTCAATCTCCCAAGATATCTACACCTTTCAACTTGAGGACTGAAGAAAGAGCTGCCAGAAGAAAGGAGGCAAGCAGTAGAGTGTTCTTTATACCAGTCTTTATCCTCTTTTTCTGTTCTTTTGGAAATATTTGTGAACCAACTTTACTGCTTCTGCATGCTTCTGATATTTTCCCCTATGATTTCAGAAGCTGGAAGAAAAGTTCAATGTTGATCAGGCACAAAAAGTGCAGTTGCAGGCCACCCTCAAGGTAAATATACCATTGCAAGGTCTTCTCTTACAGCTTGCAGATTGCCGGAAGTATATTCTAATGCAAGTTAAGCCAAATATCCATAAGAAGCTGACATTTTAATGTCAATCCAACCAAGAAATTTTTATTCTGATAAGGCAATTCTCTCGTATTTTGAGCTATGGTAGTATTCTTATGGTGTTCAGATAGAAAGGTTAAACTCTTCTCTTTCTGCTAACTGTAAAGCATGATGCTGTTAAGATGGAAGGAGATTTCACTCAGAAAGTATAATTTGCTAATTTCTTTGGTCAGGAGAAGGCAAAAAAGGAACTTAAAAGATCTTGTCAAAGCCTTTGCTTCAAGGCGAGGCCTCTACCCAAATTTTACAAGGAGAGAGCAGTATCAAGTAAACAGATTGAAACGGTATCATTCTAGCTCATTGTTATGTGTTTTCTTCAATCGTATTCAACCATAGTTCCTGTTGCTCTATCAGTACTGTGACAAAGTTTCATCTTTTGTGTTCCTAGCAGGTTCCGTTGACGCAATTTCGCTCACCTGAACAAGTAGGAAAATCCTATCCTACTGCGATGCAGAATACCACCCCTCAACTACTTCAGAGACCCTCTGTGAAGACTAGCGGCTCCAAGCAGGCCATGGAGAAGAACAGTCACAAGCCTCATTCTTTAGGTTCACATCTCAAAAGACATGCTCGCGAGAATACTTCTCCAAATATTCAGTGCAAATGAGCAACCATTGTAAATTGCAGTCACACTTGTGTAGGACAATCTTCAATCTTTTTCCTGCCAGAAAAAACTGAAGCAATCTGCCAAACTGGGTTTGCTAGGGAAACTTGATCTCCTCCTACAAGTATGGCAAATTCATAAATGTAACGAGGAGGTTAGTTCTGTAGTAGTTTTTGTTTAACATTGATACTGTAACGGGATAACAGTGTCCCATGGGGAAACCATAAAAGTTTAGAATTCTGAAATTGATGTGTAGAGGAAACCACAACAGTTTGCTTTTGCTGTTTTGCATCATTAATTCACGCAAAGCCAGAATGAAAGGACAAATTCATTATTCCTTCTTCGGAAAGTGTAAAAGTGAATTTCAAATCTTAACCAAATACAAGAGGTCATGATTGAAAGGAAAAAGACAAGGAAAAAGAAAAGAAAGTAGAAGTTATATTCTCTCTACGTCTCCTTCTTTGATTTCTGTCATACATATCTCTGGCAATTACCTATGGCGATCAGTGAATTGACATCCATTGACAACCTGGTCTTTTTGTTACAGAACAGCTCACAAATTGATCTTGTAAAAAAGCATTTTTAACAATTTCAGCTTCCAAAGATTACATCTTTCTTT
>JANZXV010000211.1:2758077-2770789 GCA_027576455.1 Erythroxylum roigii | reverse complement strand
CGTACTCTCCTGAATATGGTTGTTGAGCCATTGAATCACCGACATATTATCACTCTCAACCTCGACCCTGTTGATGCTCATACTCCAAGCGAGTTGCAATCCATCGAGCAGCCCCCATAGTTCCACATTAGTAACCGAACAGATGCCAAGATTGTGAGCAAAACCGGCCAGCCATGAACCATTGGAGCTGCGTAAGATACCACCCGCAGCAGCAGCCCCAGTCAACAGATCGATGGCTCCATCCACATTCAGCTTGGTCCATCCCGACGTCGGAGGCTGCCAGTAGACCTGCACCGGAACAGCAACAGCCCTACGCCCCAGTTTCATACTCGAAGCTTTCACTTGCTTAGCCCACCCTTGGCCCTGAAATACGATAGCCTCCGGACCTATACTAACACCTTCAAAAATAAAAGAATTGCGAGCTTTTCAAATTTTCCAACAAAGAATACCGAAACAAGTAGGCCAATCCCAATCCACGGAATCAATGCGAAAAGCATTACGAAGGTTATCAATCATCCATTCACTTGTAGAACTGGTAAAGAACCTGTTAACCATAGAGTGAGGTAGAACTTTAAGCCACACCGTACGAGCCCAATGACAGTCCCGAACGGCATGAAGAAGACTCTCTCGGCTAGAGCCACAAAGGCTGCAAGTGTCAATCTCAGTAATCCCCCTACGTTGCCGTTCGTCATTGGTAAGCAATCGCTCCTTAAGCACTAACCAAATGAAGTGACGGATCTGTTGGGGTCCTTTGAACTTCCACGCCCAGTTCCATTTGTCATCAGGCGGGTTATTTGAGGCTTGCGCTAAAGCACTAAAGGTATCAGTGATATTGAAGTCACCCTTCTTTAACCAACGCCACATGTATCCATCCGCAATATCATGAGGAGCAGGCGGTTTTATTGCAACGATGTGCATGGCCACCGTATCGTCCACGTAGCTGCCGAATTGAGACCAATCCCACCTGCCATACTCATCAACCATAGCACAAAGGCGGGCATCATTATCAATAACATTCGGGTTAGTACAAAAATGAATTAAAGGACCGAGCTGTGGAATCCAACAATCATGCCAAAATCGAATATTCTGACCATTCCTAACTTTCCAGCATACACTCTCTTTTAGTTCTTCCCAAACCTTCGTAAGGGAAGTCCAAACAAAAGAACAATTATGCCGATTAATGGTATCCGGAATGCCATCACCAACCCTATACTTACTGCGGAGAACCTGCACCCAAAAAGCATTAGGATTAGTAAGGATCTGAAAACCAAGTTTCAACATAAAACATTTATTTTGACGGTGCAATTTGCGCAACCCCAATCCGCCGTTGATAAAGGGCTGACAAATATCATCCCATTTAACAAGGGTCGTTTTCCTCGAATTCTCCGTGGAACCCCAGATAAAGCGGCGAACATGTTTCTCGATCTCCTTCCAAACTCCCATGGGAATCATAGCAGTCTGCATGAAGTAAGTCGGAATCGCCATCAGAACTGATTTGGCAAGAGTGACACGGCCAGCTGAAGAAAGACGCTGAGCATTCCATCCGTTCAAGCGATCCTTCACCTTATCAATCAAAAACTGATAAGTACTCTTAGTGACCCGTCGATGGAAAAGCGGAACAACAAGGTACTTCCCCAAATCCTCAACTCTATCGAACCCCAAACAATGTTGAATATCGGTTGCAGTGGAATTTAGAGTGTTCTTGGAGAAAAAGATCTGAGTCTTACGAGCATTAATCTTGTGGCCAGAGAAAAAACTGAACTTATCCAAGATATCGGTCAACACCTTAGCTTGATTCATATCCGCCTTGCAGAATAAGACAAGATCATCTGCAAAGAAAAGATGAGAGATAGAAGGACCACCCTGCGCAAGTCTGATAGGCTTCCAACAATTGTGCGCAACAGCATTCTGGATCAAATGTCTCAACCGTGCCATCCCCATAACAAAAATGTAAGGAGAAAGCAGACACCCTTTTCTAAGTCCACGAGTAGGCTTGAACTCATCCGTCACCCCCCCGTTTCATAAAACTTGCATAGAAGAAGTCGAGACATAGGTCATAATGATGCTGATAAGATTCGAGGGAATCCCGACATCGGTAAGAGTATCCTGCAAGAAATCCCATCTGACTCTATCGTAAGCCTTCTCGAGATCGACCTTGACGGCCATCCACCCCGATCGACCCTGGAAGCCTTTCATAGAATGAATAACCTCTTGGGCTACGATGATGTTATCATTAATACTCCTTCCCTGCCACGAAACTGACTTGATTGTGGGCAATGAGATCGGGCATGAGACTCTTCAATCTGTTCGCAATAGTCTTAGTCACAAGTTTATACAGCACCGAACAAAGACTGATCGGACGAAATTGGGACAATTGCTTCGGCCCATGAGTCTTCGAAATAAGAACTAGAAGAGTACGATTGAGCACAGGATCAAGATTCTGACCACTAAACAACGTAATTGGTACCAGTTATCCCATTTATTTTTATTTCAACTAATAAATTTGTCTATTTCTACGAAGAACATAATGATCAGGTTAAAGATTTTAAAAACATTAAAAAAAACATTTTAATGGAATTAAACCAAAGTTTTCAGTAAAATGTTTAAATAGACAAAAGATTGAAATAGAAAACTGTAAATAAAAAGAATTGAAATAAAAAATTTACAAAAATGGAAGGAAGAAGTCACCTGCAGTCCCTCAGATGAGAGATTATGGAAGCTAGCTATTCACAAAAAGAGTTCAGATAAAAGCAACTAAATAAATATCATCAACGTACGAAGTTGTATTAACAATTATTGCAGAAAATGGGTAGCACAAGTCAACCCTAAACTCGAACACAAGAGGACTGGAAAATACAATCATTACAAGAGTATTATTTGAGGACTGGAATTTGATGTGTATTCAAAAGGTTCCCAGAAGAGCTGGTAAGATTCACATCCTCTTGCTTCGTAACGTTTGAAACTTACGCACCACCTTTTAGCTGGAGGGACTTGATATTAATGATCTGCTTTCCAGGATTCAAGCCCTTTGGGCAGGCACGAGCACAGTTCAATATGGTATGGCAGCGATAGAGCTTGAATTCATCGTTAATTGCTTCAAGTCGCTCGTTGGTATATTCGTCACGGCTGTCACTAATCCACCTGCATGTTCGTAGAAGAAATACATTTTAGTTTTGTTCTGTTAACTTCAATGCACCTAAGAAGGACAGTTCAATGGACAAATAGTTGCCTGAGCTAGCCATAGACAAAGGTACACCAGCAATCACAAGTTCAGGCAAAAAATGTTTTAACATAAACAAAACTATCAAAAGTGGGATCAGACTGATCAGTCATTGAAACTATAATCGCTGTTAATAAAAGTTTGAGAGGCAACTTTTATTTGACATCATTACTGGTAAAGAATACTTTATTGGCTAGGAACTCGACAAAGAAATAGACATCCAGAAAACAGAAAGTGACACTTCCAAGGTTCGACCAGAATAGAGACAAGAATCACCAAATAGAGCATCAATGATCAATTTATCAGACATTGAACAAGATAAACTTGTCAGAGATTGAACTTGTGTTCTCTAAAGAATGAAACAAACAAGAAATTTGTGTAACAACTCCTACCAATATCATAGAAAACCAACAAAAACAATTAGAGAAATATATCACACAAACAGAAACAGAGTAAGTAGAAACATATAAACCTGAAAATATATCAGACATACAGAAACAGGATACGTAGAAACATATAAACCTAAAACCCCATTCATTTACTCTCCTTCTCAAAGAATATCGGACATACTCAAAAAATCAACAGGAAAATTTCCTTCTCTCTCTAGCCATAGTAAAACTCTTACTATCACAAGAAAACCAGCATTTCTAATCACCTACGTAAGGTAGAAAGTGATTAATTCATTCAAAAACATTAACGATTCAGAACTACCTGGTTCATTCAAACAGTACACTTAGAACTCATTCCTATAACCCTAAACAGTATCCATTTCCTAATATCTTTGAGCTGTTTAACCCTAAAACCCCTAAAAGCAAACAACGAACTCCAAAAGGAACAGAACATTCCAAAAGAAATAAAGCTAATTACCTATTAGCATGAAGCAAAGCAGCAGGGCCCAAGTAAGACTCAGGGTTCCACCAGTAGCTAGGGCAGGAAGTGCTACAACAAGCACACAATATACACTCATACATTCCATCAAGCTTTGACCTTTCCTTCTTACTCTGTAATATCTCCTTCCCAGGAACAGAAGGCGGGTTCTTCCTCTTCAACCATGGCTCAATACTCTTGTACTGATTATAAAAATTAGTCATATCAACAACCAAATCCTTAATCACAAACATGTGAGGCAAAGGCGTGATCGTCGACTTCGACCCAGATTGGATCTTGGTCAAACAAGCCAGCCCATTGCACCCATCAATGTTCATCGCGCAAGAACCGCAAATCCCTTCGCGACACGACCGCCGAAACGTGACCGTCGGATCGATCTCGTTCTTGATTTTGATCAGAGCATCAAGCACCATGGGCCCACATTCCTTGAGATTGATTTGAAAGTCTTGAAGATAGGGTTTCGAAGGGTTATCCGGATTCCACCTGTAGATTTGGAACGTTTTCATACTCGTCTCCGGTTTAGCTTTTTGTTCAACTTGCCGCGCCTCGGCTTCCGACGCGTGGAGCCTCGCCGTAACGAACCTCGACGTCGCCGTTGCCGACGACGGAGCAATCCTAGTCGCCACCAATCCTCTTCTGAGCAAACTTGTCGCCATTTCTGAGGAAAGAAAGATGAAAAGGAAAGAACTTGTTTAGAGAAAACGACGATGAACGGATTCGTATTGAAGATGATTGTAGTGGGTCTTCAGTAAATTGAGATTATACGTAAGGGCAGTTTGGAGATTCGGAAACTTATATTAAATGATCAACGTATAGATTTGCAATTTAATGGGGTGACGTGGCGAGTTGTAGATCATTGATCGAGAAGGTGAGGTGGTTTTTGTAATTTTATTACTTCTGTCCATTACGATGCCGTTATCGGCGTGTGTTCACCATAGTCATGCCCATCTAGTGACTAACACGTGGCAGCATATCATATATTGGTCTTTGGGCCTAAAGCCCGGTAAAGGCCCACTTTTGTTTATCACTTATTTTGGGTTTAGTTTTGGTTAGATGAAGGTTCATTTAATTTGATTTAATATATATTTTTAATTTTGGGTTAATTTTCTCAGTTAATAACTTAATATTCTTTTTTTTTATCAAAAAAGAGGTTAAAACAAACTTGGAAATTTAAAGAAAATTATTTTCTTCTCTCCTCTTGCAATAAAATTAAAACTTAATAGGATTACATAAATGTGTGGATGAGATAAATTGGAACATAATTGAAACAGTATTTATGAAACAAATGATCTGTTACTCAAATTTGTTAAGACAATTATTACATCCATACGATTGAATACACCTTAAAAAGATCGAATTGGAATGTAACCTGTTGACGTGAAATATCATAAGTTTCATCTTTGGCTTTGAAGATGGTTTATATATTAATGTACCATAGAAAAGGAAAACTAGACTTTGCATGAGCTTAGGCTAACTGTGAATTGTGGTATGGAAGCTCTTCGTGGCGGAGTCAGGAATTTAAGATAAGAGGGTCTAAATATATAATTTTTTTAAATTTTGAGAGGCTTACTGCACTACTAACCGTTAAATAACTTCGTTATTCTATATATATATTAAAAATAAAAATATGTAATTTTTTTATAACTTAGTATCAGTGGTATCTCCGTCAGTGGAAGCTCTGATGGTTGAATATATCACTTCCACGGTATTTACTTCATAGTTCATGCAGCTTCGATATCCTTATGAGGCCATTTCAGAGCAAAACAGTTGAGAGCAGACGATGTCAGAAGTGCAGTTTGTCTGAACTTCTGATAGAAACTGTGATTATGGATGTCCACACCGCCATGTTTCGTGAAAACCAATCGAACAGTTCAGTTGTTCATGCAAAAGGGGTTCTCTCCTGAATGATTCATGATAGCTGCACAAGCTTCAGCTTGTACTGAGCTATTTACTTCAAATTCTAACTCTCAAAAGCATCTTCCTTCCATTCTCTGGTTTTCATGGTGTATTGAGATCTGAGAAATATTAAATTCCTGTTAATTGGTTGATTTTGAAGGAAGGAATCGATTAGATTAATCTGCCATAAGATCTTAACTTGCCACCGAAACATCATTGCCAGTGTCAATAGACACAAACCGCAAAAGAAAACAGCTTATAAGTTGCAGCCTCCAGGAGCTCCATAATGCTGAAATGGTTACACAGAGGCCGTATTCATATCTAACTTTCGCAATGATTCCATAGTTAGACTCCAGAAAGACGTTTACCTTAGGGTGATTGAAACCAAACTTGCACCCCTTTTTTTTCAAAAAAAACAAAGTTGAAATCTTCAGCTTAAGGCTTTGATGGGTATTCATATTCTGCATCATTCAAGTCAGCTACTGCAAGATCACCAATTTCTTCCTGTTCATTCCCATTATAATCCTTAAAAACGGATAGGCAAAGTTGATGGTCATCAATGGAAGGGTCCATGTAGAAAGTAATACGACAAAGGATCGATTTAGCATTAACCGTAAGGGTTTCAGGTAGTCTTCTTCTAAAGAAGTTGACATTCTCCAAGTTTTTAAACCCTAATCATGTGGAAAAAAGATGGCTATTTTTCCTGTCGTGTAAAGCCTTAATCATAAGAAGATCAAAAGATCCAATTAAAGAAACAAACCTTTCATCCTTTATAAGTTTAAACACATGCACTGAAACAAAGAGTATTCTAGGACATAGCCACAATACAAACTAGAAACTGAACAAACGAAACGAAAGAACGAGAGAAAGTCAACTAGTAGAGGACACTTGAAGCTGTATACAACATAAGAAGCTGGAGCAAGGTTATGCTAGAAGCTCCAAAGGATGAAACCAAAGCAGAGCGAGAGCCGGCGGATTTCTTTGGAGCAGAGTCGTCGTGGTGCTGCGACGGATATTCATCCTCAGGTTCCATAACTTTTATGATCATCCTCTGTCCCTTCTCACAGTGGCCAGAAACTCCGCTGATGAAATAGAAAGGGCCTGGATGGTCAAGCTTGTACACGGTGTTGCCAGTGTTGGAGAAGTAAGTTGGATGTGTAGAGTTGCACTTCTTGTAATCTTCTTCACTAACCTGCATCACAGAGTCCTTCCTATACCTGAAACCTGTATCGAACACCACAAGCATCAAGACCAGTACTTTTCATGGTATAATTAAGCAAGAATAGCAATTTTCTGCACTAGTTTTCGTGTGGGCAAGTGTAATAGGAAGCAAAGATTAATGCTTTATGTGTGTGTGTGAAAATTTGTATGAGAACTTACGAACAGTATCGCCAATTTGGAACCGATTCTCAGAGGCCCAGTCGTTGTAGATTTTGGTGTCATTCGCAGGAGGAACAACCCAGCCTTTGCTGCCACCAACTTGGTATTCGAAGGAAGACACTAAGAAGCTTTGAAGAGAGACGACAATGGTTAAAAATAGCAGCATGAGCTTAGTGGTACTGATCTTGGCGTAGTAGGAAGCCATTGTTAGTACACAGTTGCTAACGCTGAGCAGTTCACAGTCTTCTATATATATATATAAACAAGAGGCTACGTGGGTAGTAAAAGTCGTTAAAGAGTTTGTAACTATCTTGATGTGGAAATGAAGTCGAGAGTAGTGGGGGTTGTGGGTTAGTAACAGTTGAGCAGCTTAGGTGTTTCTTGACCCTCATTCATCGTCCCGATGTGCAAAGCAACTGCTTCCACCACCATGCTTTTGGAGGCCTGTTGACGTTCTTTCTTTTTAGTAATCTTGTCAGATTCTGGTCTGAAGTGACCATCATCGGACAGCTTATGCTAAAAACTTTATTCCGCTGCGATTAGCAATGGCGATTAAATGTTAAATCAAACCAAAAAGTTAAAAATCGAAAAAGTTAGACAATTCAAATTTTTTACGGTTAAATCGATCAAATTAATTAAAATTTTTAATCATTATTGCCAATGCAACATTCTTAAAGATGGAATTATATAATTTAATGTACTCAAATGAATTTCACGATTTTGTGTTTAAAACATTTTTTAGACCTGTTTTATTTTTCTATAAATTTTCAAAATTTCTACCCTTACAAAATTATAAATATAACTTTTGACTTTTTATTTAACATTTTTCTAAAAATTAATAACTCAACAAACTAAGATTTTTCAATGATTGAAACACATAAATATACATTTTTAATAAATTTGTGATACCTATTGATACAAATTATATAATATTAAGACTGAAGTTGTTTATAGGGCTAATTAGGAGAAAAAATTATATAATATCACTACAACTGCAAAGCAGTATAGCAAAGCATCATAATCATTAGTAAAACTGAGAGATTCAACTAATAGTTACATTTGCGTATGTGTAATTCTCATGCATCAGACTGAAACACCTTTCTGTAGAATCAGTGCAGTGTACCAACAATTAGATACCCTTGCACAATCAAAAATGGTGACTTAAAGAGGGTGGTATGTACACTTTACAAGTAACATCTATTCTTCATTACACAATTTCGACATTCTGTGCAACAGTTGACTGCAACTCTTGATCAGAATCATTGTAACTCGTTCTGCCTTTAAAAGAGTTCTGGCTAAGCATCCTGGCAAAAGCACTTTTTGATCTTAGGATGGAACGAGATCCACGGCTTGATGTGCTATTCGGATTCTCCTTCGACAGGTTTTCTGATAGATTCCGGACAAGAATCTGATAATTACGTCGTGAAGTTGGGTACCTTGAGACAGCTTTGGTAATTCCTTGAAGCCTTAATCATCAAAATACGGATGCAATGTAAAGGAAGAGCATGTAATGTATTGTAATGAAAACAATCGTTGCACAAATTCCTGAGTTGTGAGGAAAAGATCTTGAACTGTTACCTTCTTGCTATTGCATCAAGTTCTGCTCGTCTGCGTTCGGGCTCAGGTGGTGGTCCGATATTTGAGCTTCTTAACTTTGTCAACTCGCCGTTTAACAGCACTAATCTGGAAAGATAATCTTCTTCTGCTTCTGATAGATTTAATGCTTTAAGCTGGTCTTTCATAATTATAAAGGGCTCAAGAAACCAGTCAAAGAAAGCATCTCTGGGTCTGTTTGTGCGGGTCAGCTCAGTGGTACCATCACCTAAACACATAAATTCATTCTTTACCTGAGAAATTTGTGCAATTCATAAAACAAAGTGAAACACACACGGAGGGGGAAACTTATAAGGAAATTTGAAGCAGAAGAAACAAAGACTTACTCAAAAAAATACCCTCAGCGTTGGCTTTTACAGAGCGCAAGAGCATCTGAAGAAGGCAGTATGCTGGTAAACCGATGCTAACTATTCTGCTACCCTTACCTGTCTTGGCGCCTTCAATGTCTTGTCGAGTTATTAGTCCTTCAGAAACAAAAATCTCCCCTTGGCGTTGGCACTCCTTAAACAAGGCATTAAGTAGCTGCAATGTTGCTAATAAGTTTTCATTCAGTCACTATAAGCCAAGACATGCAAGTCTACAATGGGCTAAATCTAACTATCATTATGAAGAAGCCGTTTATCATGCAATATTGTTCGCTCTCTAAAACAAAAGAACATAAATTATATACCTCCAATGGATTTAGCTCAGCTAAACGCCTATTGAATGAAGTTGAGTGAAGAGAGGGATTTCGGAAAGAACTCAATTGTGTAAAAGAGGCAGTCTTTTTCAGCTCACCCTTCTTTCGGTAATTTGGGCTGTAAAGTACCATGATTTAGGGAATTGTTGTCAAAGTTCATAATTCAAACTCCATATATCTGCAAATCTTTTGGAAGCTGGACAAAACCTGGGAAAGCAAGATCCTTCTGGCATGTCCAGAACATCATTGCTGTATTCATCATAAAGGGCCAAAGATGCTACAACGTAGCAAAGCCCAAGCCGAAAAGAAGACTCCTGAAATCCAAAGCGAATTCATGTAACCTTCACATTGCTGGAAATGAAAAGAATTTGGCATGATTCTATGTTTCTGATTACGCTTTAACGGTATAATGCATGAAAAAAACTGTAGTACAGGGAATTGATTTGACATGGATTTAAAGGAAGCTTGAGGATGCATCTCCTGAAGCAAAAACATTACGTAAATAGAAATTAGCTACACGCTCAGGGTCAAATGCCAAAAGAATCATGGCTGGAACTCTAAGAATCACTCTGCATGAATTCCTTTTATGGCTGCTAAGGGACTGTAGCATACTTTTACAATCCTGTTAAACGTTGAGGAAGTTCCCATTTGCCCATTTTCAAATCAAAATCTATGAATTAAAGTTATAACAGATATTAAGGAATTTAGACAAAACCAGTCATAAGTTTCTGACCTGATAAACAACCACACCTGCATAAGCACCAAGGAAAATGCTGGACATGATGGAGCCTAAAACAGCACCAACAACTGCCAGGGGCCAGAGTATAATAGCAAGACCTGCAAATGGTACACATAAAGTCTCCAAGAAAGGGCCCTCCCGACCTATAAGGTCATGAAACAAACGATGCCATCCCTTAAACAACATATATGGACTTTTGCAAAGGACAATTAATGACACCATTGGAACATCTAACAGAAAACCAAGTAAACCAGCGATAACAGCCCCAGGGAGATAACGCAATCTGCAAGATATTATGAGCAACATGAATGAGAACTAATAACAATCCCACATACTTGTGATTATATACTTGCAGATGAGCAAATCACATAAAGCAACATGCTTAAACTTCTTTAGACCTACTTAACATTATATCTCTTTTCCATCTTCAAGTTTACTTGTATCAACAGAAAAAATCGACCTGATTAAGTGTCGTGCTTTTGCATATTGTCTCTCCTGCATTTGGTGTGCCTTCAGAATATCAGATTATGAAATTAAATCACCCCACGCACATAGAAACCTTAATATATCTGATATTCAATTAATCTCCACATTTGTGCACATGATTACTTGATTCTTTTCATGAAATCTAAAAATGACAAAGTTTTCCTTAGTCTTCTGATTGGTTGTAGAAGCTCTATTTATCAGACGTGAGTAATGCATAACTAACAGTCTTAACAGATACAAGATATGATACCAATAGCAAACATTGCATATCAAAAAACACTGTTTACAGAGGAAACATAAAGCATAACATGGTAAAATGCGAGATTTTAAACTTCCATAGAGTACTATAATTCATATTCGTTCCAGACCACGCAGTCAAACCTAAGTTGTTACGCAATTTGTCTGAGAAAATGACTAGGAAACATAAAAAATAAACCTGGCATGATTCAACTGATGCACTCATGCACATAAACATATAATTTATAAGACTTAGTCTAAAAACGTTAATACTGTGAAGGAGTCAAAATACCAACCAGAGTCTAGTGGTTAGTTGGTTGTGTCCAAGGTTTTGAAACTGGACCGGACATCAAACCGAAAGACTTACTGATCATCGGTTTGACCGATTCAACTACCAGTCGAATCGGTGTGACGTCATAATTATGCAATAATTATATTTAATTGTATATAATATTAGTAATATTAAAAAATAGAAAAATATATCAAATAATATAAAATATTAAAAAATAAAAAATTCATTGAATCAATAGTCGAACCGAATTGACCGGTTTTCACTGGTTCAATTAGGGACCGATTTTTAAAAATCATCCGGACTGGATAACTGACTGGTCACCGATCGAACCGGCCGGTCCGATCCGTTTTTCAAAATAATGGTTGTGTCAAAGCATCAGCTTCTTGTGGGGTATCATAATCTCTGTGAATCTCCAACTACCCTTTAGAGTATGACTTACCTCATCTTGGTAAACAAAAAACTGAAATCTACTCCATGAACTTGGCCCCAAGATTTGGCTTGATTTCTTGCCACTATAGAACATTATCCCATCATTTAGCATGATGACAGATAGAATCTTGTGAAATAACAAGAAGTAAAGAACGAAGGAGTAGAAGATTGTGAAGAGAGAAGATTGTTTAAAGAAAAAAGAGAGAAAAAAGTCCTTACCCTATGTTGAGTCAATTAAAATGCATATATTTTGGACTTAATTTTGATTGATGTATTGAAATTATTATCCGAAATTGATGAAATTGCTTTATAATTGTTTACAGATGGTTTTCAACACTTTAAGGATGAAAAAGGACCAAAAAGGCGCAAAAGAAGGAAAGAAATCCGAAATCCCCAATCTGGCCGAAATTCAGAGATTAGGCGTGGCACGCCTAAGGATGGAATATGAAATTTGCAGATTTTTCAGAATTCGTTTCCAATTAAAACACGACCGTCATAGATCCTTTTGCCCTCTTTCCAAGAAGTCTCCTATCGAAATTACAAGACCACCTAATCTGGAAAAAATCAAATCAAGATAATGGAGAGATTCACTTCAAAGAGGGAGCTTATGGTGTTGCCGCACATATATATATGTATTAGGGTAAAAGCATTAGGAGGCTATCGTAGGTTAGGTTAGGTTTTAGATTTCTGCACCTTCTGGTTTTGTTCTTTTATGTTTTCTGCACCTTTTAGATAGGATTTTCATAGCTTTCTTCTAAAGACCAGGGATGGAGACTATTTCTTTTGTTGTTTTCTTTGATTTCAATTCAAGTATGAGTAGTTAATTTTCTTATCTTGGTTTAGGGATCCATG
>JANZXV010000211.1:2709927-2721251 GCA_027576455.1 Erythroxylum roigii | reverse complement strand
AACATCTTCCTAGGTTTGTGATAGCTGAAGGAGAGAAGGGAAATAAGCTTCGTACCGAAAGGATGAAAAGGCACTGAATTTGGAATTTATGTTGTAAGGTTCCAAGATTTGTGCTTGAAACAGAAAAAAAAAGTAATTACTGTTAACGGGTAAACGGATATGGGGGGTGGTATCCCCATACCCGCCCCTATACCCGAGGGGTATTGGGGCTAACCCCCATACCCGCCCCACGGGTAAAAATTTGGTCCCCATATCCGCCCCCGTTCGGGTAATTTTATCGAGTACCCATCGGGTTCGGGTACAGTTGCCATCCCTAAATATAGTTATGTAAAATTGTAGTTATGTTTACAGTAAGACTTATTAAGTTACTCAAGACCCCTTTAATTAGAATATAATTTTAGCTTACATTAATGGGTGTTACTTAATTAAATTTATATGAGTAACTCATGAAGATATGAATTTAGAGATAAGGTTAGGAAAAACATATAATATATGTTTTGGCAAGAGCTATCATCTAACAGATTTAGGAGTTACATGAAATGTGATAGATAAAGATGTATCTACTTAGTTTAGTTGATTTGTTGAACGACTCAAGATAAACTAAATTTAAATGAGATCTTAGCCTGCTAGAGATATTAGAGTAATCTTTCTTAATAGTAGAAAAGGCTATTATTTCAAATAAAAATAGTATAAGTAATCAAATAAATGAGTAAAGTCATGATCTTATTTGGTAGTCATGAGATATACCTAATTACTTGCTTTGAACTTATATTTTGTTACAAGTAAAAATTACCTTTGTTTATTATAGTTAATGAACTAAAATTTTGAACATTGGTTAAGCTTGAGAAGAGTTCTCAAAGTTATTTGGAAAAGTTGTATGTCCATTATGTAATTTTGTTATTAATCTCTGTTAACGATTCAATGATAAAGTTTTAGGATATGTCAAAATCATATAGATGACAAAATGTAATGACATTTTGAGTTGACTGATTTCTCATAAAATTTGATGACATCATATGAGATGTATGTTAACATCAAGTTAGCAAGATGCAAGAGGTTGCATAGAGTAGAGATGAAAGGTATATTATCTTGATAGAATTGTTCTACTCAATTCAGCCTACTAAAAGCTTAAACAAAGGCATCAGTTAAAAGTGTTGCTATAGTATGATAATAGTTGTCATAAGAAGAAAATGATTGCATGACTTTTCTTGCCTATACATGTTATGATACAAATCGTATATATTTCTAGTTCACGAATTTGAGTACTTGATATTAAATTCAATTTAACATTATTATAATGTTTAGTGCAAGATAAAGATAGATTGTTGAGTAAAAGTAGTTGATATAAGTTTATACAAATAGTTTGTATATGTTGGATCAAAGGAGACTTAACATAAACCACAAGAATACAAAGTTGGATAACTAAGAATATCTTTTTGTGTCATGTTAGTTGAATCAACATGATGAGAATCATAAAGTTACATATAATGATATATGTATCCTTTTGATTATAAAATGTAGGAAACTTATTAAGTTGAAAAATAATTGAATCAACCTTTAGTGAAAGAATGATGATGGTAATTGTTTAATCTTATATATGTGATATGTTGGATGTAAAACAATCCATGTAAGAATGATGCTTGCATTTTGTTATGTTACAAATGACTTTATATGATACAGTCATATGTATTAAATGCAATATTTATTTAAAATTTTGAAAAGTTCAAGTTGTTTAAATCTAAGTAGAAATTAAACAATAAGAATGCTAAAGTACTTCAATAAGGCAAGACATAAATTTTTTGGTTGTTTATAAGGAATGGAATTCTCTATTGAATACCTTTATAACTAAATTTCATAATATTATAGAATTATGTAAAGAGGAATACACAATATAAGATATAGTATGATGCAATATTTATTTTTTTCATAGTTATGCCTATTCTTATAACTTACTTTTAATAGTTCCAATTAAATCAATTAACAATATTCCATATCAGATATAGAATGTTATAACTTTAAAATAGTCAAAGTAAATGATTCGAGATGTGATTTTTAGTTGAAGTATTATTATCCAATAAGTTTAGAACTAAATTGGATAACAAAAAGTTATGAGGGGTCCAAAAAATTGGATATAATCTTACAGATCCATACAAATTGTTTGTTTCAATATATACTTATAAGAGAATGGTTCTTAAGATAAGTAGTAGGAGTAAGATGAAACTTAAAAAGTTCAAATCTCATGATAATACAATCAATTGGAATTATTGCCTTTTTTGATACAATTGATATATAGTTGAAAGGCTATGAGACATTGAAAGATTCACTTTCATGATGAACTCAAAGAGTTTGTTTTTGGAGATGATTGTGAATTTATCATGTCTATAAGAAGGTTAGTGGGAGTGTAATTATCCTCTTCAGTAAGAGTACATAGAGATATGTTGTTTATAGAGAGAATAATAATTCATATTTTAATTGTTCAAAATATAATTGTTCAATAATGACTCTTATTGGATATGAAAAGGTAACAAATTAACCTGATAATTAGATATATAGAAATGGATATAGAAGTTGTTTACCTATTCTTATCCATGAACACAGATAATATACAACGTTTTTTTAGTATTTGAGATATCTTATACTTATGAAGTATGAAATATATCCATTATTATATGTGTGAGTCAATATTTTATTTCAAGATTATAAGGATATTAATTTTATAATTAAATTATGATTAAACTATCTTTTACTTGGAATATTATTATTTTAATATTAGAAAGGTTACAATTCAGTAATAATTGCCAATGAAACCAAAATAAATTTTTATTTAGTGAAATGATTATTTGGATCAAAAAGTTCAATAATGAATTTAGTATAGTTTCTTGCATTGTTTAAATAGTAATATATTGTAGAACCTTAGAGCCATTAGGCATGCAAAAGGGAGGTAAGGTCTCATCAAAGATCCAATTATATATTTAGGGAATTTCTCTTAATTATGATGATAATTAAGATAAAAATTGTAAGATTTAAGCAAGTGCTTACTATATAAATCTTTTAGAATTCTTCCACTAAACCACTATCTCAACATAGTGATATGGTATAAGATACCTAAATGATTGACTTGGTGCAAGTGAGAGATTATTGGTTTATATCCTATATCCATTCAGTTGCTTTTAATTTAGTGATTAATCATTTAAATACATTCTTTATGTTATACATATTTAGATGTACATGGTAAAGTTTATAGGATAAATATGATATTCATATTACATTTATGTATTTTCTCTAAATTTTCTGTAGTCATTATTCTAAAAGCACAAAATGACTCGCATGCATTATATTTCTTACTTACGACAGAAGTAGTCGATCTTATATACTAAAGTATGAAGATATTTAAAGAAACATGTGAGTGTTTGTTAAAGAACAAGTTCATTGAACTGACCCCATACGAGAATTCCATTTGGAACATTACTAGTATGCATATAGAAATTATAATTTTGATGATTGTATAAGTGAGTATTTGACCTGAGATCTCTAAAGTAACTCATATATAAATTTCTATGTTTTGATAATAATTATGACATATTCTAGTCAAAGATAGCTTAGTCAGTAATCTTTGGACATAACATGGAGTATATAGAAGTAGGTTAGTGCTCAAGATAGGATTCATCACCCTAAAGTGACTATAGAGAATGTTCAATTGTACTCAATTAGTATTGATTTGAGAAATCTTTAGTCAAGGTGGAATGACATTTTGTAAAATAGTTTACAAATGTCATTAATACAATCAATCACTAATGATATAAAGTAACATGATTGGAGTCAAACAGAGTAGACATTGTTTTCTATCTAATTGAAACATCATATGATGAAATGATTGAATTATATGGAAAAAATTATGCACGAAAAGGTTAGTGCAAATCATTTTGACATTCTAAATATTTTGATGGTCATGACGCATTGCTAGATGCCAATTGTGATCTATGGATATAAATTATTTAATTAGAAACCTAAAGATAAATTAAAGGGTTGTAATTTATTTAATCCCAAATATAATTTATAAATATAATTTATATTCATTGCTAACTTATTTGGGAACTTAACGAGTTATACACAAAGAATTGGTTAAAAAAGAAAAAAATAGTATTTAATCAAGTTAAACTTAATTATAAAGTTTGAAAAACTTTATGATTAAATATACAATGTTTAATAAAAAAGGACCAATATGAGATATTAGGTCATAATTGGACATAAATAATATTTAATAATAATTATTATTATTTTAATTAAATCTTAAATAAAAATAGAATTTAATTTCAATTAAACCACTAAAATATCCTAAATATATTATAAATAAGCTTAGAACAAAGCTAGCACTTCTTGCCTAACACATGCGCAGCTATGGTGGTTGAGATAAATCGATTTTTAAAAATAGTTCGAAAGAAAAAAAAGAAAAAGATAAAATTTTAGAATAAGGTACGAATTATGATTCATACTTTATTATAATTATTGTGTTAATAGTGTTATAAAACTTAAATGGTCTTAGCTCTCGAGAAATTATAAAAAAAGTTTCATATTTATTTTGTTACAGGAGAGATCAAATTCATTAAAATATACTCTTTTAGGAAATTAAATCCAATATTTGATCTACAACTAACATAGAATCAAATTGACCTCGCATGAAACCCTATCGATGAGAAAGCATAGTTTAGATTGTACAAGACGTGTGTAACATCCACTTATAGTTTCAAAAAGAAAATGATCATGTACTTTGTTGTGGATCTAACCATAATTTAAAAATATTTACTTGATCAGTACTGCCATATTTGTACTTCAAGAGTCTTAGGCTATGTTTAGTTGGACGTAAGGTTTTTAATGGAATATAATAATTTATAATGAAATGGGTTATAAATGGATGTAATGTTAGAAAATTGTTGGTTGGGAGGGATGGAAGGATTCATAGTGTAATATAGTGAAATGTTATTTGGAATAAGGGTTTATAATGTAATATAGTGAAAAGTTGTTTATCATTTAAAAAAACATATTTTTCAACTTGCCATATTGGAAGGAATTACTATTGAGGCATAATCTTGATGTGATGTATATTGAGAAAAATATTTGTGAGTCAATTTTAGGAACTATGATGGGAAATCGAAAGACACAATTAAGAATAGACTTGACTTGGAAGATATGAATATTAGAAAAAACTTGCATTTGAAAAGAAGAGATATATAAGCTTGAACTAGTATTCTCCCATCATTTTTTTGATGTTATGGTTCATTTGACAATTCACTTACCCTATGAAGCAAAACTCTATGGACTAGTTCAATTTCGATGGATGTTCTCGATTGAAACGTAATTCGTATTAACTTTTACTTTTTTAAAAGTGATTTGTTTGTAACAATTCCTAATATTTTATAATTTTTTCCAGATTTCTATTCTTTCTTAAGCATTATGTACGTAATAGAACTCAACCTGAAGGTTCTATCGTAGATGCTTATATAGCAAATGAATACCTGACATTTTGTTCAATGTACTTAAGTGATGTGGAGACAAGATTTAATAAACCAGAACGTAACTTGGATTTTGATGAAGAGGGTGGGTTGTCAATTTTCTCCTAAAAAGTTAGGCCACTTGGTGGGTAAATATGTGGAGTTAAGTAAAGATGAATTCTAAATCGCCCATTGGTACATTTTGAACAATTGTGAGAAAGTCAATATATATATGGAGTATGTATATTCCTTTTAATTCAAGCAATCATATTAGAATTCTGTTCATTGAATCTCATTTCCTTACTACCATTTACTTTTTTACATAGAGAGCATAAAGAGTCCATTCGCAACAAAGGGATTATTAATGTTGAATAAAGACAAAAGATGAAGTTTGTATTATGGTTTAGAAATCAAGAAAGTTACATATTGATTACATATTATGAACATATGAGAATTTATATGTCAGAATAACTTCTAATTTTATTTTGTCATACAGATGATAGGTTACATAACCGTAATGTGCAGGAAGCGACAACAACATTATATCGTTTAGCATATGGGCCTCATATTTATGGGAAAAATATACAGGTTGCATTGTTAATGGGGTGAGTTTTCATATACAAGATCGAGATAATCGACTTAGAAGCCAAAATTGTGGGATTGTTCTTAAGAGATATCACGACAACAATTTTATTGACTTCTATTGTGTCATTTCTGAAATAATAGAGTTGCACTATATCAAGGATAAGAAGATTGTTCTATTTAAGTGTAAATGGTTTAATCTTACTAACGTGAAAGTGAACGTGAATATTACTAGCGTAAATGTTAGTAAGACATGGTATGATAAGGATCCTTTTGTCCTTGTAAGTCAAGTGAAGCAAGTTTTCTACCTCAACGATATTGTACTGGGTAGCAATTGGAAGGTTGTTCAAAAGTTTCAACACTGAAATGTCTTGGATTTTTGTGAAAGGGATAATGGTCAATTCGATGAGGATGCAGATGAAGTATATCAAGAGATTGGATTGGAGTTCAATAATGAAGCCATTCCAGTAGAAGATCCAAATATATTTTCATTCCATAGTAGAGATGTTGATCCTAACATAGTACAACTGGATGAAGTCCAAGCCCATCTTATCATACAAATAGATGAAGACTATTATGGATTAAATAACAATGACAATATTTTGGTAGAATAAATTAGTGATGAAGAATCCAATGATAATGTAACTGATGAAGATGATTTTCAAAATCTTGATCATAATGATTGAATGTAAATAAATTGTTTATATTGTTTGAAATGTTATGTTCATATTTGAGTTATGTTGTTGATGTTTTACTTATGTTTATTTAGATGAATCAATGCGCATTGTTGATGTCTTGCTTATGTTTATGCGAAATGTCTGTGTTTGATATATGTTTATGTTGAATGTTTTGTTTTGACTTGTGTTTGACTTATATCCATACGAAATGTTGATGTTTGAGTAAAAATTATGCGTTATGTTGATATTTCGTTTTAATTGTTCAATATAATGGGACCTAGTAGAAACAAGGGAAAGAGGGTGGTAACTACCAAAGATGGGCCTCCCCCACAACAACTTGTTCAATCCGACCCTATCGATCAACAACCACCATTTTCATCCACCAATGAAGCCAGTCAGCAACAACCTATATTTACCTCAACTAGTGCTGAGGGATCTTCAGGTTTGTTATTGTTTACCACCTATATTTACAGTTGTGCTCAAAAATATATTTACACGTTTAATACGTTTTTTTTTATCATTATTCTTTTGTTGTTAGGTTCCAATACTAGCATAAGAAAAAAGGTAGAGGTATCACTAAAGGATCTGAGTTGCAACACATGAATGTTACAATGAACAACAAGTTGTCTGTGCATATTGACCACACGCAATGTCATCCTCTTGATAAGATCCAATTGGTAAAATTATCCAGTAAGTTGGGAGTCGTTTTCAGGAATGAAATTGCCTTGCCTTCAGCATGTCAGACAGTTGAAGGAAGACAACTTGCTACAAAATGCTTTGGACAAAGTTTCGGTAATATTTCAATTCATTACATTATATGCATTATGATTTTACTTATTTAATGAGTAATTTAACTTATACGTGTTGTTCACATATGAAGCTCAATGTCGTCGACATCAAGAACCCTCAAGTTTCAAGTTGTGTCAGTTCACTATTGAAACAAAGGGTCATCGTTATCGACTTCATAAATACTACAAGTCTTTTCCTTCGGATGAGGAGGCAAGAAGACATGTTCTAGAACAGGTGACTCCAAAAATTTGGAGTGAAATATGTGACAATTAGGATTCTGAGAAGGTTAAGGTTTGTCCTCATTCTCTTCATATTTTCTTCCACTATTTTTTTTTTGCATTTAATGACTATTTCTTCTCTTTATTTAGGAAAAGTGTGAGAAAGTCAAAGTTAACAGAGCAAAAATGAAAACTCCTCACAACACCGGTTTCAAATCATTTGTTATCGTACGTGTTTAGTCCAATTCATATAAATATTTAGGTCATATTTGCATTTATTTTACATATTCATTCATTCATTTTAATAGCTTTTTTAGGTTAATTTATTTATTTTCATTGAGTTTGTTATTTATTTTATTTTCTGATTTTTTTGGTAGAAAGTATGAATTTGACTTCAAATTAGACCCAAGAATTTGCTTAAGGCACGTCATGATTTTGCAAGGCTTAAGTGAAATTAAAAGAAGAAGCAAGCTAAGAAGGATAGGCAAAAACGACAACACATAACAAAAGATAAAACGGCAGTGGAGAGGGGACTAGCGGCAAAAGAGTTGGGTTTATTTATTATAGAGGTTTATTATTATAAAGGGGGTAGCGACAGAGAACAAGGGAATGAGGTTTATAACTGGAGAGTGTGTGGACTGCGGCAAAAAGGAAGGTTGATTAATTGAAGAGACACGCGGAAGCTGGGGAATATTTTAGGTTTTAATTGGCAGCTCCTATCTCACTTATAAAGAGGGGAGTTAGATTATTTTTATAGAAAAAGCACGCACGACAGTGGCGGCATAATTAGGAGCTTGATTATTTTTAGAGTAGTGGCAACAACAGAGGTTTTAATTAGAGAGGATTTTCAACAGAGGAGGTTTATGATTAGACAGTAGCAGTAGAGAGAACGCACGACATTTTTATTATACATTAGAGAGGTTTTATGTTAGGGAGTTTTATTATTGGAGACAGTAGGGACGTAAGGCACGAAGATGCCGCACTCCAGGAATCAATCGCACGCAGCTGAAGAAGTGACGCACGCAAGAAGGCAGCTGCGAAGGAGACCTGAACGTTGACTGTTCGAGAGCTGGACGCCCCACCTGAGTTCTTCGTTTTCACCCTTTTAATGTTTATTTTGCTTGATTTAATTTTTAATCTGTTGAATATGAATATGATTGAGTAGATTTCTTGCTAGGTTTCAAAGATGGATAGTAGTTTTAGACTTTCTATATGATTTGATTCTGAATGTTATTCAATAAAATTGATTCGTAGCTATTGATTCTTGTTTTGTTAATTATTGTGCTTGTTATGTGTTAGGCCTCACATAATTTGTGTCAAAATTATTGGTTGAAGAATCGAAAGGTGAAAATCGGTAGTGAAAAACTAAAATTAAGAACTTATAGGTTTGGACCTAGACATAGGCAAAAATCTGTGAGAGGAATTACCAACTAGATAAAAATCTTAATGGGTTTTAGTTAATTTCATGAGCCACGATAGTTGGGATTGATTTTAACTACGATACTTCTAAAGCTTTAGTGGGAAGTCTGTTGAGAAGGAACACTGTTGTTGCTGCAGCCTCAGCCCATAGGAACTTAGGTAGTGTCTTCTCTTTAAGCAAACATCTGACCATTTCTAAAATGGTTATATTCTTCCTTTCACTCACCCCATTCTGTTGAGGTGAGTAAGGCACTGTTAGCTGATGCACAATGCCACTATCTTAATAGATCTTCTTCAATTTTTGATTACAAAACTCATATCCATTGTCACTTCTGAGCTTCTTGATCCTTTTCCTACTTTGATTTTTACATTTTCTTGAACCTCTCGAATATTTCTAGTACCTCAGCTTTGGACTTGATGAAATAAATCCAACAGTACCTTGACTTGTCATCAATGAAGGTGACAAACAATTTACTTCCATTCAAGGATTCAACTGGCAGAGGTCCACACACATCAGTATGGATCAATTCAAGTAGCTCAGATGCTCTCCAAGTGTTGTCCTTGAAGGGTTCTCTAGCTTTCTTCCCTTATGTGCAGGTGGTGTACACCTGTTGGGTTTCTTTAAGGATTGCTACTCGTCGCATTAGATCTGATTCACTCAGTTTTATAAGGTCCTTCCAGTGAGGATGGCTAAGCCTCTTATGCCAGAGACTTGCATCTTTAACACTTGCATTGAATGCTACTTGATTTTGTTCGAGAAGGTTCAACACATAGCTTCTGTCCTTAGCCATTATCTTGAACAGAATTCTTCCATCTGAAGCTGAGATTGTGCAGAAACCACCTTGAAAAAGAACTGAATACCCTCAATCAACTGGGAAACACTGAGGAGGTTCTGCTCAAGATCTGGAACATAGAGCACATCTTCAAGTGTCCTTGGACCCTTCATACTCTCAATGATAACAGCTCCTCTTCCCTTGGTAGAAATCAATTTTCCATTGCCAATTTTCACTCTAGAGGTGTGCTTCTTGTCCAGGCTCTTAATGATACCCAGATTGCTTGTCATGTGATTGGAGCAATCACTATCTATGAGCCAACTGTCTGCTGAAATGCTGGTGTTGTGACAGGAAGCCACAAACAATTGATCTTCCTCTTTCTTAGCAGCAATGTGGGCTTCTCCAAAGTTGTGCACTTGCTCCTTGCTCCTGCAAAATTTGTCTATGTGTCCAAGCTTCTTGCATTTCCTGCACTTAACATCAGGCCTTCTCCAGCATTTATAATGGGAATGGTTTGTCTTACCACAGTGTTTGTAGGGATCTCTTTGGGACTGAACTAAAGATGCTGCTGAGTCTTGCTTTTCTTGTTTCTTACAATCTGAACCACCTTTGGTCCAGTGCTTCTTCTTCCCTTCTCCATTGGTTTTCTAACTTACCCTGAGGGCACCCTTAGTAACTTCTCTATACCTTAGTGTTCTTCTTTGCTCTTGGGCTTGCAAGAAACTTAGCAATTTTGACAACTTCAAGTCTGCCATGTCTCTAGTATTCTCCAAAGAAATGATGGTTGCTTCGAATTTTTTAGAGAGGGAAAGTAGCATCTTCTGAACAATCTTCTCATCATCAAATCTACTTCCAAGAAGTCTGATCCTATTTGCAAGATCCTGCAACTTTCCAGCATAAACCTTGACAAATTCTTCTTCTGTCATTTGAAGTTTATCAAACTCTCTCATCAGGTTGATAACCTTCATGCTCTTCATTCTCTCATCACCTTCGTACTCAGCTTTCAAATAATCCCATATGTCTTTTGCAGATTTTAAATGATAATTCTAGTAAATAGAGAAGGACTTACAGTAAAAATAAAGGCAAGCTTTGGCCCTTGCTTTTATGGTGAGTCTTTCCCTTTGGAACTTCATCTAATTAATGGTTGCATTGTCTGTCAATGGTTCAACTTGGTAATCTTGCTCAACTGGCTCCCATAAGTACAAGCTTTCCAAATACATCTGTTGGACCACGAACTTTGATTGGAAGTCAGAATTATTAAATAAGGAATCGGTAGTAAGTGGTGTTGTATGTTTCACAGTGATATTTGGGGGTTAAAGCGTGAAATGGGTTTTTGTGTATGTAAGTATTATGGGTAACATCTTTATAATTGAAAAA
>JANZXV010000211.1:2634558-2648102 GCA_027576455.1 Erythroxylum roigii | reverse complement strand
AATAAATTCTAATGGACCCTCGTCTTAGCCAACAGAATCGGAACAGCCGCAATCTATTTAGACTAAATTATTTAATCCCATTAACTTCTTAATTGAAATTAATTCGCCACTTTGATAGACAGCAATCACGGATTAACTAATCTATTCGACAATTTATCATTAAGTCAATTAATTAACAGGCCTCATTAATCAACGGACTCAACAATAATAAATCGATTAAAGTGCGGAGATTAAATAAACATAAGAAATAACCGAAAACAATTAAACCACGAGAGTCTCACGAATTACATGCATCAAACGTAAAGTACCTTGTCTAGATTAAAAACTTAACCACAAAAAATACTATTCCCTATCTATTATAGCTGAAATTGAAAAATTAAAATTAAAATTCAACCATTGTTACCGAACCAACTTCAGCTCTCTTTTAATGCCCACCGAAAATCTCCTTAATGAAAATCGCCCCTTCTTTTCTTCTCACTATCGCAAGCTCTCCTTATAGCTTTGATTTTCTCTTATTCTCTGGCGGCATTCCTCTAAAGCGCTAATTTTTCCTTGTTTGCGCCTACCGTCCACGCCGCTACCTCCTCTGTAGCTGCTTGTATATTGCGTGATTTTATTCCTCACGCGTGTCTCCGTTGATTTTTGTAGCTGCTCTATTTATTTTCCCGCTGTCTCGTTGTGCGTGAACAGCTGCTCCTCTCCGATTCCTCTAATCATATCTCCTATGTGTATTTCACGCCACCCAGCTTTATTCTCCTTGTGCGCCAGTTATGTGTTTCTGTTGGGTCCCCCTCCTTGTGTCTGTGTTCCATTGAAGTTGCGCCAGCTGTCCTCCAACTCTGTTTTTATACGTTGTTCATTTGTCACGCCCGCCTGCTCTTCTCATTAAAAACGCCAACTTCAATTTAATACAAATTTGGTCTCGTGCGTGCTTGTTCCTCTGTTGCTCCACACTTGTGTTTTTAACGCATTAAACAAAATCCTCATCCACGCTATTTCACCTTATGCTTCCATTTTACTGGTCCACCTGTTGCTCTTCTTAGTTGTGCGTGTCCATTGCCTTTTGTAGCTGCGTAATTAATTTGTTGCGTGCTTGTCTCCATGATTGACGCCGCCAGCTGTCTTCCAACCCGCTTGCTTGTATTCATTTTGCTCCTCTGGTTCCGCGTGAAGCTTGATTAATTTGCTGCCTGGTTTAATTTTTCTCCGAAGTCCAACGTCTGCGCATCCTTGGTCCCCTTAATTTCATTTGTTGTGTGACTCCTAATTGACGGCATGTTTTATTCCTCTTCACTGTGCTTATGATGTGATAATTTATTTGCAACCTCATTTAATTTGCGTCATTCCCAGCCTCACATGAATACTGTTGCGTGACTTCCGTTTAATGCTCCTTTAATTCTTTCTCCTATTGCGTGATTTTCCCATTAAAAATGCCACCTGTTGCTTAATGCTTGGGCTGACTTTCCTAGCTTATGCGACGTCGTTCTCCCTTAGCTGATGTGCCAATTTAAATGCCTCCCACAAAATCCCTTGTAGCGTCCTCTGCGTGCAGTGATAATACCATTTAATTTGCAACCTCACTTTCCCTTATTAAACGCTAAAACTGTAGGAAAATCCCGGGGTGTACATCATATGTACAAGCCTCTGCGTTTTGGGTGAGAGCAACGTTCTCCAGCTGCTTGTGCTTGTCAATTTACTTTTCCTTTTCTTCTTTGTCCTCCAATTTTCAGCTTTTAATTTTCTTTGCTCACTCTATAAAAACAAATGAGAACTGATCTTAGGAAAATGATCCAAATTTCGTACTTTCGACTCACTTTAATTTCTTTGCTTCCGAATTGTACCTAAAATAAAATATGAATTAAAGTGAGTATCTTAAACATTTTTATATCAATAATTGCTAAGTGTAAATAATTAAAAATATCAATAATTAAGCACATATCACATTTTATATATTCATTTATTATTAAAACTCAATTTTTATTAATAAATTGAAATTCGTAACTTCAATTAATCGAATTGAATACTTTAACCATAATCTTTTTCTTTCATTTTCGATAACCATATCCTCCTTCATTAATGAATTTGGTTTCATCTTATTCATTTTATCAATATATTTACATTCTATATATTCATTCATTATAAAATCTCAATTTTTGTTAAAAATTTGAAATTCGTAATTTCAATTAATTGAATTGATCTCTTTAATTATAATATTTTTCTTTCATTTCCTATAACCCTATCCTCCTCTATTAATGAATTTAGTTTTATCTGGCTCATTTTATCAAAATATGTACATTTTATATATTCACACATTATAAAATCTTAATTTTTATTAATTAACTGAATTTTGTAACTTCAATTAACTAAATTTATCACTTTAATTATAATCTTTTTCTTTCATTTCCTATAATCTTATTCTTCTTCATGAATGAATTTGGATTCATTTTATTCATTTATCTTACATTTTATATATTTATTCATTATAAAATCTCAATTTTTGTTAATCAATTAAATTTGTAACTTTAATTAATTAAATTTATCTCTTTAATTATAATCTTTTTCTTTCATTTCCTATAATCATATCTTCCTTCATTAATGAATTTAGTTTCATCTTATTCATTTTATCAATATTTGTACATTTTATATATTTATTCATTATAAAATCTCAATTTTTGTTAATAAATTGAAATTTGTAACTTTAATTAATTGAATTGGTCACTTTAATTATAATATTTGTCTTTCATTTCCTATAATCATATCCTCCTTTATTAATAAATTTGGTTTCATCTTATTCATTTTATTAATATATGTACATTTTGTTAGAGTAGTACTCTAAAGACAATCACCTTTAACACTTTTATACAAACTTTATTTTGATTAATAAAGCGGAAGGCAATTTTCATTAATTTGATGTTCACTTATTTATGAATTAATGTCGTTCTGAAATCGAATTAATGAAGTCCATGATATAAAACATAGCACGAAGTAAATCATGATGAGATCATGATAATGAGATTCCTATCATGTGCA
The DNA here is from genome assembly GCA_027576455.1 of Erythroxylum roigii. Classification (NCBI taxonomy): domain Eukaryota; kingdom Viridiplantae; phylum Streptophyta; class Magnoliopsida; order Malpighiales; family Erythroxylaceae; genus Erythroxylum; species Erythroxylum roigii. The sequence continues at coordinate 2,645,072 of JANZXV010000211.1, read as the reverse complement.
ATTATGTTAATATCTAAATTATCTCTAGTTATAGGATTAATGAGACAGGACATTGATAATCCTGATAGACTAACACATGTTATGCTCCTTGATTTAATCAAGCAGTGGATTTCATAAACTGTAAGCATGAGATGTTTAAAGTTAACATGTGGATGCTTATTAAGAGTAGTAAGTACATCGGATGACCCATTAGGAGATTATCATATGGATGATCTATCAAATGTTAGTGATTAATCTCACTATAGCAATGGTGCAAATATCCTTAAACTTAAGGTACTCAAGGATATCTTAGATACTGATCATGTGCTTTGACATCGTGCTTTGACATCATTCCTTGTTACCTCAAGATGAGGTTGCCCATAGGGTGGTGATTGGATACAGCTATTGGTATTTGAAGGTAATTAGGTAGCTAAAAAAGGATTCACCACTCCTGATAGAAGGAGATGATACCCACGGCCTCTTGCCGGGGTCATTACTCGAGAGTCTCTGGTCAGAGCAATTATGTATCATGAAGAGAGTCTTCAATGACACATAGAATAATGAGATCCCCAAGACAAGAACTAACATCACTTGGACTAGATTTGACATACTCAGTCTAGTGTGATTTGACGCATAGCCCATACTCCGAATCAAGTGGAGTATACGATAGTGAAAGGACGAATTGCACAGTAATTAACTATGAAAAGGTTCCTAAGTCGAATAATTAACTATTAAAAAGTTCATTGTTAATCCACTTATGGCATCATAAAATTCTTCATGATTTTCTCGGATTAAGAGTTAATTCTAGTGACCAAAATAACTGGGAACAAAGTGTGCATAGCTGTCAATTAAGTAAGCCATAGGCCACGATCGTGACTGACTTAATGATAGGAGGTACACACAAATTTTTCTTAATAGAGAGGCTAAGGGTTCAGAAGAGTTCTGGACGTTGAGATGAGTGATCTTGAGATTTATTCATGCAAGTTTAAGCAATTGTTGCATGAGATTAATTGCATGTAATTTAGTCTTGATCTAACTCTCACTGGAGCATCTACTTGAACTCATCTTGTTTGGTGCTCTAACCACCCTTACACACTTATTTTTCTTCATCTTTGCATACTCTCTTAAGGCCAAGGAAGGTGTTTGATGTTTGCTAAATAAGGAGAAGATTCAAGAAAAGAGGAGTATTTGTAAGGTACATATGCTGTAATTTCATGTTCTTATAATATGTTTTACATACACATGGATTCTGAATTTTCTGGGGATGTCATGGGGTTGGAATTTTGATTCCGACACTTCCGCTACCTTGCTATGTATATGATGCATGGACCCATGGCTCCCCAACACGTTTTATTTATTCATTCATTATAAAATCTCAATTTTTGTTAGTCAATTAAAATTCATAATCTCAATTAATTGAATTGACTACTTTAATTATAATTTTGACTTTTATTTCCTATAATCCTATCATCCTTCATTAATAAACTTAATTTCATCTTATTTGTTTTATAAATATATGCACATTTTGTATATTTATTCATTATAAATTCTCAATTTTTATTTATTAATTAAAATTCATAACTTTAATTAATTGCATTTCTCATATTATATTTTTAATTAAATAAATTTCTATTAAATTTTTCAAAAAAATTATAACACTGAAAAATAAAAAGTGGGGCCAACCTAAGCCCTATCCGGCTCAAGACTTGGGCTCAACTCATATGACTCGATCGTCGATTTGGCCAGGCTCTGGGCCTATATACTGAGACTTAGAGAAATTGCGTTGTTTGATAGTGGTAATTGGTAAAACATGCAAAATATGCAAAAATAAAAAAAAAAATAGGGATGATGGTAAGCCTAGCTGGGCTCTAGGCCTGTATCCTGAGGCCCTATCGGCCTCAAGCCGAGCCTAGGCCCCAATCAAGCCCGGCCTAGCTCACCGTCATTTCTGTTTCTTTTTCTTTTGCATATTTCTGCAGCATGTTTTACCAATTACCACTATCAAACAACACAATTGCTCCGAGAATTAGAAAACTTGAAGTATAATCTCCACTCTTCACTAGCAACCGTGCACAGAATGCAGTTCAAAGCAGAGTCCGTAGTTATAATTCATCTTAATTGAAGTTCTAAATAATACTCTTTGTTGAAGTTATAAATCATACTCTTTGAAGAATAAGAATTCAACAGATACTTTGAAATATCTAATTCATACTAAGGTAGAAGTATGTGAAACCACGAATGATATCAATCCAAAATCTCCGCTGTCAATTATGAGATCTAACTTGAAGAGTCGCGTAGACTTTATAAGGATGACCACACCCTGTTAAAGATACCTTGGCTGCTCTTCAGCAACATTTACTCTAATTACGTTGCCATCCAAACTCTGCAAACAAATGCTCCATACTTCAGCCAATTTATACGGATAAAATTGGTGGTAGCAAGTATTAGTACTTAGACATGGAGAAGAAGTTTACTGCCTTTTCTCATAAAAAATTAGTTGAATACAAGGTCTTGATTCTAATGAATAGATAGACTGTCATGAGGTTTGGCGTGCATTCCTGGATTTGGTAAAGGAGTTGATTATAGATAGGACAGGGACACGATGTTAGGAAAAAGGATGTGCACTAGAACATGCACACTTGTATCGTCCATCTAGACCAGAATCCCTCGTGCGGTTTGCTCTTTTAGTCCAGAAGCAATATGTTTTGAAGCATATTAGAAGATTATGATCTACAAAATGCTAGCATTTTCACTTCATGATACCATTTCTTTTTAACATGTTTGCCCTTTAGATTCTGAGTTTGGAAGTAGACTTTGAGGTTTTCAACAACTAGCAAGGCATTCACATCACCTGTCCATCAAGGGCAGCAATCGCATTCTTCAGTTCTCTCTCAGTAGACATCGTAACAAAACCAAAACCGCGTGAATAACCTGTTTCTTGGTCACATACTATCCTAGCACTCACGACGTTTCCATATGCACTGAAAATTTGCCTCAACCGAGCATCATCCACTTTCCATGGCAGATTACCAGCATAGATTCTGTAACCAAGTTCGTGGAATTGAGCCTTCCTTGGCCTTAATTCGGTGGGAGCAGCCCTGTTAACAAATAGACATCTTCCATGAAATACCTGTCAGAGAAGGTTCTATGAGTCCTTAGTGCAGAAACAATGTAGCTTCACAAAATGTAATGATTCAAAATGACGCAAGATATTGTTTATCTGAATTCTGAAATCTAAATATATATGGCAAATAGTACCCACCAATGATCAGAAAACCTGCACAGGTCGGAGGAATTATGACATACAACAACTTCCGTTTGCATTACTACTTTATGCATAATCAGTATTCACTCAGATCTCACAAAATCATCTTCTTCCATGAATAGCATCTAACGTCCCTTAACATTCCATAAGACACACAGTTCATTACATTACATACACTTGATGCCTCTAACCAAGTTCCTAATTGAATTACAGTGCTATAGAAATACAGCCAAGAAACAGAACTCACATAACGGTTGAACATCCCTACTGCTCGCTGGGCTTCTTCAACGTTACTCATTGTGACAAAGCCATAACCTCTACTCCGATTCTTTTTCCTAGAAAACAGTACCTATACGTAGAGAAATTCTTAAAAGGGAATCTGAAAAAATATAGGACAGAACAAGAAAATTCAATAGTCTATCCTCTGATATGAATCAAATGTAGAGGAGAAAGAGTCAGTGAAGAAAGATACAAGCTTTAACACCTGAGCAGTCTTCACAACTCCAGCCTGATTAAAAAGCTGAGCCAAGCCCTCACAGTTGACTTCATATGGCAAGTTGCCCACATAAATCCTAGCCTCTTGAGGTGGTTCTTCATAACACCCTTCACTACCATCTTCAAAGATCACCTCTTTCTCGCCACCACTCTCTGCAAAAGCGATCGCCTCCTCGATAGTCTCCTTTTCTGTCCGGCTCAAGTCTGGGGTCATCGCCATTAATGGAAGTATACCGAAAGGGGAAAACTTGGAGGTGTTTTGAGACACCCATGAAGTGAATGAATCAGAAAACGATAGCTTTACAGGTTTGCGGGTTAGATAGAGAGATGGGCATTTAGATAGTGTGAAGAAGATCGTTTCCCTTGCTGATGATGATGATGAGATTGAGCAGGTCTCAGCAGTCGATAGCTGCTGAAAACGAGACGATGCAGCGATAGTACAAGACATGACTTCGCCAGTGGTAGAGATAAAAGGGGATTGGGGTTTAATTTTGGGAATTTTTTTATATATGATACAATTTCTATTTTTTTTTAATTTTCTTGTATTTCCAATGTTGCAAATACAAGTTTTACTGTGATTCTTGACTCTTGAAAATTAGTGTTAATTTCACCTTTTTTATGCATCACTAGAACCCTTGTGGTTTAAGAAAAAAGTTCAGTACTTTGCAGAATCTGCAGAATTTCTAAGCAGTACACGACCATGACAAGTTGGAATCGCAGGCGTCTCTTCTTCTGCTCGTTGTTCAACGCAAGAATCTAAGTATCGATTGACACTAACACAGGAAACAAGAAAGCAAGATATTCCATATAGCTAGAGAGATTCATCACTTTTATGATTCGTATACAGGTTTGAAGTTCTTGTAAGCTATCACTGCATAGAAAGGATCTGATCCTGATAAGAATCCAAGCATCCGCTTGATCCAACTGAAGGGTGATTCACCATCTTGACCACTGTCAGAAGAAGGCAGTTTTCTGATAACTTCAGTTTGCGTGAAACCTTCCACCGATTGAAAGTACTGCACAACTAGTTGAACTCTACTAAATGCAGTACCGTCTCGCCAGGCACTAATGGCCTTCTCGTAGAACATACGGTTGCTAAAGCTGACAATAAACACTCCTCCAGGCTTTAGGACACGGAAAACCTCTGAGAACACCTACAACAACATCAATCAGGTCAGATATTTATAGGATTAATTGCTGATTTGATCATTAATAAAAAGAATTTAGCAGAGGCAAAACCTTCTCTGGCTGCTGCAGATACTGAACGCTAACAGTGCACAACACTGCATCAAAACTGAAACTTTCCAATTCAAGCTTTTGATCTTGGTTGAGATCCTTCACGAAGAAATAGTCTAGCCTCTGGTTCCTGGCAAGCTCTTGTGCATTTAGCCCATGACCAACCACTCTTCTGTAAGCAACTTCGTTAGGCAGATGGCTAACCCAGGAGCTCATGATATCAAGAATCTCCATGTCAGGTCTCAACCTCTCCCTGTATAGATTGGTCAACGTGGAAATGAAGCCATCATCAACGTGCGTCACAAAGCGTGGAAAGGCATAGAACCCTCTGTCAGGATATAAGTTAAGCTTGGTCCTACCTTCCTGGGTTAGGACAAGTCTTTTAATGCTCCCTGCTCTGGCCTCCTGAGTCTCATTGTCCTCATTTGAGCTCCTAGCAATTGTCATTGGAAAAGTTATGGCCTTCAAAACACCAGAGGAAGAGATTGGCCGGTTGGTTGCAGTGAAATTGTACCATGCCTTAGGCTTTGGATGAAAGGAGAGCATATGTATCAAAATTGTACTCCAAGTTCTTGATAACTTGTTAATGGCTATGAGAACTTCATTTAGATGGATCTACTGGATAACCTTATCAAGCTCACAGTTAGAATATGAACCAAAAAGGTCCAAGACAACGTTTTCCTTCAACCTTTTAATTGATGTGGCCCAACTGCAATTTTTTTTTTTTTTTTTTTTTGAGGTCTAAGTTTAGAGAAGCTGTAAAGGAAAATAAAAACAAAAATTATATACCTAACTGAAGGTTACATTGGAAAAAAGAAGTCCCTAAAATCCCCTTTCAATAAATAACTCGTAGTAGAGGCACCATTTAGCAAAAACCTCTTAACTTGTCCCCTAGGTTACCTTGGCAAATCAAAAGCGAAATAACATTGAAACTAAAGATCAAAACTTTCTCTTCTAAGTTCGCCTAATTGTCTGATTCAGTATGGCGAAATCGACTGTGGATGTTCCTCCGAAGGGAGGCTTCAGTTTCGATCTATGTAAAAGAAACAATATGCTTGTAGAGAAAGGAGTTAATCCTCCTCATACCAGGAAGACTGGAACCACCATTGTTGGGCTTGTTTTTCAGGTGGGTGTTATTATTTATGAACTCTGGTCGTAAAGTTGTGAACTTTAGTTCTTAATAGAATTTAAATCGAATTCATTCGGGCATTTTGTTAAGGGAATCAGTTTTATTACTCACTTGATTTGATTGCATTGAGGGTTGTTTCTGTTTTCATTTTCCTCTTTCCTTTTCAGTTTTGTTATTATTAGGTTGGACCAGGCTGTGCTTAAAGATTGTTTTCCTAGAAGAAATTTGAGGATTAGTCCACTGATTGAAGTTGTTGAGTGATTGCTAGTCATGGGATCAATTCAGAATGCCGAAGTTAAAGGATGTCGATTTTCTGGTTTTAACATGTTGCAAGACCTCGATAACTAAAACTATTTTATGCGGATATTTACAGATCCATTGGTTCGATCTTTTTGAATCTACCTTACACAGTTTCTTTATTGCAACTGATACTTCTAATCTTTCAAATGGCTTTCAAATACATGATGTGTACTAGCCCGTTGTGCATCAAGGCCCGCAAATGGTGATTTTAACTACTTTATCCTCAAACCATACTATAACATGTATGATTAATCTTACCCAAAGGACGAGCACAGTGCGTGAATAGTTGGTTCTAGCGTCATATTTTTATTGAATTATTAGGTTTTGCATTTCATACATGGATGTTTGACATATCTCTTTGTATTTGAAAGCCCTTGCAATGTGGTCATTTGAATTTTATGATCATAGGCTTGTTTCACTAACATTTTGTTCTGCAATATGCTTATAGGATGGTGTCATTCTTGGTGCAGATACAAGAGCAACTGCAGGAACTATTGTTTGTGATAAGAATTGTGAGAAGATTCATTACATGGCACCTAACATATATTGCTGTGGAGCAGGAACTGCAGCTGATACTGAAGCTGTGACAGGTACTTGGAGAACTCGTGATTAATATGGTAGTGTTGACTTTACGTAGATGTTAATTTGCATGCCAGAACTGAATTTTGTATTGATTTTCTTGAATTGATCTAATTAGAGCTAATATATGGCTTCCTGGTTTGTATTTCTCTAGATATGGTCAGCTCACAGCTGCAGTTACATCGCTATCACACTGGCCGTGAGTCAAGAGTTGTTACAGCACTGACTCTTCTCAAGAAACATCTTTTCAGGTTGAATATTTTATTTTTGTGAAAGTTATATGATTTGTAGATCATCTTTTCAGAACGTTTTCTGACTTCCTAATGTTTGCTTAGTTACCAAGGGTATGTATCAGCAGCTTTGGTCCTTGGTGGAGTTGACTGCACTGGACCTCATTTGCATACGGTAAGCTTCTCCTACTTGAGTACATTTGTGGATGCAATTGTTTTCTTCCATTCTTTTTGGTCTCAATATATTTTGATGTCCTGTCCATACAATGACTTATTTACAGATATATCCCCACGGGTCAACTGACACTTTGCCTTTTGCTACAATGGGTTCCGGTTCTCTTGCTGCAATGGCTGTTTTTGAGTCAAATTATAAAGAAGGACTTAGCGTAAGTGAGCTTGTTTTAGGGTTTATATGCCATTGAGTTATGAAATAAAAGTCTCAAGTTTTATCCTTCTGTTATAATCCACATGAGATCTGATTTTGAATTACATGCTTCCACAGCCCAACATTTTATGAATCCTATTCTTGGCTTGTTCCCAATTATTGCATAAATTAGACATGCAGTTGGCAGTGCTCATGAAATAGAAATGTGGTTCAGTATGTGCTATATGTTACTGTCATATGATGTAAGGTAAATTACTTTAACCTTTGCAGAGGGAGGAAGGAATAAAGCTTGTAAGTGAGGCTATATGCTCTGGTGTATTCAATGATTTGGGAAGTGGAAGCAATGTAGATGTTTGTGTCATAACAAAGGTATGCTGATTTTAACCAGAGTTCTCTTAGGCCAGAAGGCATCATTAGCATATTGATGTGTTATTCTTTTTTTTCTTTGGCTGCTACAGGGACATAAGGAATACTTGAGGAACCACTTATTGCCAAATCCCCGAACATATGTCAATCCAAGAGGCTATGATTTTCCCAAGAAGTGTGGTAAGTGTCGTACCTGTTCCTACCCAAGAAAGTTCAATTAGTATTTGAGTGTCGACATCCAATAGACTTATCGTATTTTGAAAGTTGGTTAGGTCAAATGCAGAGGTGTTATGGGACATTTTCAGGGGTGATTACTTTCTTTTAATGAAAATACGATCGGCTACTTATTTTTCTTTTAGCTCTTCAGCTCTTTAATCTTGAATGTTTGTCAACCTTTCTTTAGAAGTTTAACAATATTAACTGCATTTAGGTTTAGTTGGCAGCTTTCTCTATTCTTTTCCTTGCATATAGGTTCTTTATAAGGAATACAAACGTGTCAATGATCCAAATCCTAACTTCTATGTTCATCAAAAAACAAAAGAAAATTCAAGATTTCACGTTATATAAGACCAAATATTTCATTGTATCGTTGTTGCTATTGCGGAATCAAATGGTTTTGTTTGGCTTGCCTCATAGTAAGATGAGAAAAACTTGCCCTTTATGAAAACGGATTAACTGCTGTAGCATAAATAATTGGTCAATTAGTTGATTGAATGCTTCAACCGTGTGACGATATGAAGTTGCTTTTAATGGTTAATTTCTTTTTCATGTTCTCATCACGTCTTTCGCTGATTAATGAGGATTGTGTCCTCAGTTTTCAATGTGTGGAGATTGTTTTTTTCAATTCAAAATCAAAATTTGCTGATCAGAATTGCTATTAATTTTGTGGTTGCAGAAGTGCTGCTTACAAAGATTACTCCAATTAAAGAGAAAGTTCAAGGGACTGAAGTAGGTGATGAAATGGAGGAGTGAAGTTAATCGGTGAGAAGAAGAATCCATTGCGGAGATCTTAGTAACACCAGTATCTCTTCAAGGGCATCGAGACGATGTTGTAGCTCTGAGTCTTCAATTTATAAACCTCAATGACTTCATATTGAATTTTCTTGGTATTGTATGATGCATGTCTTGTTAAGGAGATGTTTAGTTGAATGCTCCCCTGTTTGTCTCATTTTTCAATACTCAGGTTGACTATTTTTGGGAAGTTCTGTCTGTGAGCTTTGAAACAATAGCCCAAAGGACGTGGGAGCAGCCTCTAAGTACCTACTTTTTCATTATTTATATAAATTTTTAGGTGCACATAACGATTTACAAATTATATATTTTCAATATGGGTAAATTATATTTAAAATTTTAAAGTTTGATCAGAATTATTGAAAAATAGTAAAATGTATAACAAAACTAGCCTCCTAGAAGCGGTAGAGTGGAGGAATATGGGGTCAAAAAGTTCTGTATTCAATTTCTTTTAACTATGCTCTCTTGATCGAGCCTGTCGTACAGGGCTTACTTAGTGCGGAATATCTAAATTGTGTTAATTGTAGACTATTGTGTTAATCCGAAGATTTACCCGGTGCGCATTTAAAGAGTAACGATTGCAGGTTTCTTGGTTTCAAAAAAAATTATAACAAAACTAATAGCGGGGAACATTAGGGTTCCTATATTATTTTTCATATTTTTTATATAAATTTCTAATATAATCAGCACTTAAATATTGATTTATCAAGGATCTTAAATTAGGTTATAAAGTTAACAACTGATTAATTTTATAATAAGTTAAAAGTTTGAGTATTGCATTACTATTTTTCATGAATTATATAATTTTATTTAAGAGTGTTTATCCCATTTAAGTAACAATATTGACTTATGAGTATTGAATCATTTAAGATATGGTATTAATGTATGCATAAGTATGGTCAATAATCTAATTAAGATATGGTATTAATTTCTAGTAGGATGTTCACATATATGACTCATCTTCACCAAGCTTATGTATACATTTCATATTTGCAACTGTAGCCACAAACATATCATTACAGGATGCTAAAAGAAAAGATTGGGTCAGGCCATAATCCAAAGAGTGTTCACTAAACTCCATGAATATAGTACCTTGAAGGCAAACCATTAAGGTTATGGTTTCTGCCATGGTGATACTTATCAAAGCCCTTGAAAGAAGTGGGATTCACCTGCAAGAACATGTAGTTGCCGGTAAAAAGATCACCAATATGACCTTTCCCTTCCTTCAATCTCTTCAAAACCGTGGCACACGAAACTCTGACCGACCTGGCTTTCCTCTTCAAGAATCTCTTCAAGCTTGGAACTTTAAGCCTGAATCTCCGTCTTGAATGCACCCTCCTGAACTTGAACCAGTTTCTTGACCTCACAATCAACCTCTCGTTTCCCTCGTATTCATCGAGCATGCCTTCATCTTTCAGTCTTTGGTATCGAAATTTGACGGCTGAGGCCATGTCAAGTGCAGAGATGAAAGAAACAGAAGATGGGGTTCAATGAGACAGCTCAAAGCCGCAAACCCCTTTCTATGATTGGATTCCTGAC
>JANZXV010000211.1:2622509-2634482 GCA_027576455.1 Erythroxylum roigii | reverse complement strand
TGGGGTTCCGTATTGAAGAGACAGTTGAGAACATTTAATGCAGGAGCAAGTCACAGCTACTCTGGGTGCGAAGTTACGTTTTGTTCTAGACCACAAAGCCAAGTCTTAAACCTCGCGAGTTTATCGACTCACCTAATTTTGTTACTTCTTGACCCACAGTACGTTTAGATGTGACTCAAGTTGGTCATCTGTCGTGACATTTTAGTATTAGTTTCCTCGTTAGGCATAACTGTCAGTTTCCCGACTCTCAGAACAACTCAATTCATTCTGTATCAAGGTGAGTAAATGGTTTGAACATGACGTGGAACTGCATGAATGGGTATCGAACAACCTGAAATTTGGAGAAACCTCAACGAGGGAATTTACGTAGGTCGCATTTGGAATTTGAATATGACATAACACCAGTTTAACAGCAACTATGATTCCTACAATCATGGTAACTTCAGGTGACCGCAAATAGAGATAAAAGTTGGCGAAAGTTAATTGTGTACTTGTGGACTTTGATGCCTACTGTTAGCAGAGGAAACCAAAACCAGCACAGGAACAGAAACTGGAGATTGGACACTAGATTAGCGCTAAAAGATCCAACCAACTATACCCACTTCATAACTCACTCAAAATCAGTAACAGCGTTGACTTTCAAATCCTCACAATGTCAGAATCACTAACATAAGACTTGCAGAATGTATTTTTCTACAACTTTTTGACATCAATGTATTGTCCCAGTTTGTGTTCCCCAAATCCTGAAGCTTCAACATCACGTTCAATCAAAAGCCTGCATGATACACATTTGCTTTGTATTGCTTTAATCACTAGCCAGCCTTCAACCGCCAGCAATGGAAGGGCAAACTGGAAAGATAGAATTCAGTTGAAAACGGTATGTACATAACCGCTGTTTCATTGCTTTTATCGCATTTTGAGCGCAGAAGCCAAAACCAGCAAGGTCAACACATTGAATGAACAAAATTAATCATCAAGATCAATGGAAAGGCCAAAAGGTTTAGTTGCAGGTCAGTAAAGTTTTAATCTCATCTCGATCGGACCTCGACAGATAGGACACAACTGAAGGCTTTCTCCACATTCACAACATGTCTGACAGGAAAATCCAGAAGCATAATGTTGATTAGTATGTTTCTGTGCTATAATATGGGAGAAAAAGATAGAGAAACACTACCTGATGGCCACATCCAAAGGCCATATCCTTTGCATTCGAGAGGCAAACAGGGCAAACCTGGCCATAACCATGCAGAGTTAATCTTTTTATGCCGTCAAATTTGCACAAATAATGACTACAACATATGTTTACTAATAAAGTCAGCAAGGATCATGTATAGAAAAGGCCAGCGAACAAACGTTCAAGGCTTTCACAATTTGGTACGATACAAATTCTTGGTTACAGAGATCTGAAATGCTGTTCGGTTAAAATTATAGCACATTTAAAAAATGAAGGAATTGATGACACAACCTTTGGTTAAAACGACTTACTTGGTTATCATACGACGAACTTATGGGTGGGGGAGCTGAACTCACTGGTTGGCTGTCTCCTTCATAAGGAGGTAATGAAGGAATTGATGACACAACCTTCGGTTGAAAGTGACTTGGTTGGTTATCATACAATGAACTTATGGGTGGGGGAGCTGAACTCACTGGTTGGCTGTCTCCTTCATAAGGAGGTACACTTGGCTCAAAGCTAGAAGAATGATAATATGCTGAGCTGCTGGAAGAATGGTATGGTTTTGAGCCACTGGAAGACGATTCACCGTACAACGGGGGAGGGAGGGGAACTCTCTGCAGAGCAATTCCCTTCTGATGACTGTGAAGTTAAAACATTAAGTAAATGAATGCGTATGTTACAAGTTTTCTAGTGAAAAGAAAATAAACAGTACTTTTACCCCAACAAATTAAGCTCCATTGTAGCCTTATACTGAGTAGGAATTTCCATTAGAGCAGCAAGAGCAAATTCTGTCTCCTTTCGAGATGCATTAGAATTCTTTGACATAATTTCCGTGAAATTCACAAACTAAAAGGAAGATTAGAGAAGTGAAGGTTCAACACAACATTTCAAGACATTTGAAGAGTTTCACAGGAAAAGAACAAAAGAATGTAAACACAAAATTACCTGGAAGTTATCAAACTCTCGAGTAGGGATGTTGTCATCAAATTCCTTCATTGTGTCCCATGGTCCATCACCAACCCCGACCAAAATAATGGATAATGGATGCTTGCTAAGATCACAAAAAGGAAAAATAAATTAAGAAATCTCATACGGTAGAAAGAGGAAAAAGAAGTGAAAGCGAAGATTCCAGGAGAAAACTTGAATTCACACCTTGCTTCTACGATGGCTTGAACAGTCTTCTGCTCTTGTGGACTAAGCCGGCCACTTTCAGTGTCAACACTTCTAGTAACCTGAGACAAGCATTAACTAGTAAATGATAAATTCTCAAGAGTATAAAATTAGGTGCATAAAATGGATAATTCCAATGGTAACACGAAGTGGAACAGCTCATGTTAACATCTTTTAATTCTCTCCAAAATCATGCTAACATTAGAACATTTATAAGAGAAGTTTGTGTATAATACTGCTTAATGTACATACCTGTCCATCTGCAATTATCACCAATACATGGTACTGACCACCACTCTGCTCTACAATAGTCATTGCCATTTCAATGATAGGTGCAAAAGATGTTGGGCCTGCCACCAAATAACGACAGTAACAAGTTTTAAGGACCGGTTAATAATTTCAAGAAATGCTTTCAGGTGAGAAAACGAGAATCTAAATAGTACGACTCAAACCTGCAAGTCGCAAATGAGGCACAATCTCTCTATACCGACTTAATACTTCCTCAAACCCATTACAAAACCTCTCCTCTGGATAGAAACTGAAAACATCTTGATCATGTGTTGATGCTGAGGATATAAAGGTATAAAACTTAGTCAGACCTATTTGTGTCAGTCAAATCCTCATTGCGAAGTAAATTAACAAAGCTATACCATCCCCAAATCCAAAACAAGGAATCAAGTTGTCCTCATCAAAAGCAGCTAAAGTTTTCCCAATGATGGATATGGCTTGCTCATATGGATTTAAACCATCTCCAATATGATGCAGGCTCCGTCTATTAAATGACTTTGCACCTGCTCATCAAATGAACAACAAATCAATAATATAAAATAACTCGAATTAGCTCAGAACAAACATTTTTGCCATGGAATATAAAACCTAACCTGTCCAGTCATTACTCTTCGTGAAATCAACACCAATAATAAGATTTGAAGACTCAAGACCAGCATGTGCAAGAGCTGCCGTCACCTAAATAATTCTACACATTAGGATTTGATATGCAAATTTTTTCAGTCAATTACATACGAAAATCAAACCTACTGCATTCGCTTGTTATGCTACCTGGTCCAAAGATTTGTATTCATCAGCAATCTTGGAATACCTTCTATCAAGCCGCTTTCTATCACCACCATACTCTTGAGAATATGGATAATACTGCTGCGAGGACCCATATGATTGCTGTGGTGCATAGCTGTAGTTATAACTGTCTTGACCATACGATGGCTGAGAATATGCCTGCTGTCCCCGTGAAGAGGAATCTGAACGGAAAGAAGAATCAGACCTCCATGTTTCTTCCTTTGAATTGCTTGCACCCATCAACTTAATTGTCTACAGAAATCCAACTAGATTTGAAGGAAAACAGAATAAGATCCACTTAAATCTCAGCAAAATCAACACAAAACCCACCAAAAAGTTATTACTTTACTCGAACAAGACAATGAAATATCTAGAGAACCAAAACTTTTTGAACACCAAGTCCCCCATTTTATTTTGCAAACAAACCGACTCCCATAGAACTGAAACAACCAAAACATTTATTATATTCCTGATCTAAACGCACACACTACCAGGCTGCTGTATGTTGGATTACTCACGTAACCGTTGACCAATTATCGAGATTCACGCCTTATCGGTTAAGTTTCAAACTTTTCATTCCGTGTCAAACACTACTCTAATACGACACGCACCAGAATGGTTTCGTAGCCACAAATACTCCAACTTTGGCAGGAAAATAAATGCCAAATGGCAACCCAGTTGCGTTCCATAACGCCCCTACTTCTACCACCAGTTTTACATAAAACGTTAACAAAATAGAGCCAATATCAATCTCTTTATCCGATATCAACTCTACCCAGATCAATTCCTCCCACACTAAGCAACACTTCTCGAGAACCACCAGCTTTACAGGCTAATGCAGCAATATTAGCACAACCCCCACACACCACCGTTGCCACCACCATGCACTCCAAATGGGAAGAAAAGAGAAAAAAAAATGGTGGGTCTAATTCAGAATAACCGCATTCTTGGGATCTAATCCAAAAATGAACCTTTGAAGATCCAGTTATATACAACACACGAAAAGCTGAACTTGCCAGGAAAAAAAAATTTCACAATCCAAATAATGCGTACCCAATATGTCCCGGAGAAGCAGGCTGTGAGTCCCTATCAATTCCTTCTTTGAACTATAAACCAAGAAGATTATAACGAAATTTTAACGAAAGCAAAAGTTATAATGGAAGAATCGCCTCAAAGAAGATGATGGAATTAATTGCTGAAAGATTGTTCGTGGCTGTTGAGCTGGTTTACTTTGAAAGAGCGACAGAGACTCTGCGATGGTGGATCTGATGCGAAGTTATTAATTTTTTTAATTAAAAGTTTGAATCTTTACACAGGAACGTCAGAGGAAGAAAAGGAGAGAAAGTGAAATTGCTTTGTGAAGGGAATGGTGTCAGTAGTATAGAATTAATTGTTGGATGGGTATGGACTGCACATGGCAAGAATTCGGTGGGTTCTAACTTCCAAGAACGTGCTTTTAAACCGCCACCGGGATAGTGGTGGTGGCGGATAATGGTGGATGAGGATGTGGATAACGGTGGATGAGGATACTGTCGTTTTCATCAAAGGGAGGGCAACTGTGAGGCCCAGCAATTTTAGATCCTCAAATTTCGGAGCACTTCTGTGCATTAAAAGGAAGATTACTTGAATTATACGTACGAGAGAAGTGTGCGAAAATACTAAGACAAACATGGACAAGTGAGATCGGAGTTGGTACAAATTTTGGTTGAGTCTTAGACCTTGTAGAGATTGATATAACTCAAGCTAAGGACTCGATGGACTAAAGACTTAGTCCATGCTCGGATGAATGGACCACAACTAGCAGACTTGTTATGAGAAGCATTGGATCAGGCCAGTTGGCTTCAACAAGATTACTGCATCATTAACAAATAAAGATCGTTGGGAGATCTTGGATGATCTAACGATAACTAGGAGTTAGAGTTGTAGTGAGACTCAACATCTGAAGAAAGTGGAGATCTTCGATGATAAGAATGTCAGTTTCCTATTTGAATGTAAACTCTATTTTTCTGTTATTTTGTATATTATATCTTATCAGTTAGAATCTTATTTGGATGAGGGTGTCATCTAATTGGTCCACATGATGTACTCTGATAGAAATAGACATGATCTTAGCACGATCATAGGCAGTTCAATTTAAGTGAGATTCTGAATATAACTTGGCTTCTAAGTTAGAGTGTCTATATATAGCTCATTCGAGTTTTACTCTCCTCATTCATTCAGAGAAAGTATTCCTTTTTATTTTTCTAAGGAAAAGTAATATAAAGTTTGGTTTTACCACATCTCTCTTGTTTCCTTATTGCCTTTATTTTCTTATTGCCTTTGTAGCATTGTTTCTTTGAGGGTGTCAGGTAAAAACCTCGAGGGTTGTTGAAAGTTGAAGTATTGCTTAAACGGACCTAAGTGAGACTGTCGTGTAAAGGGTCTTGGTGATCAACTTCGGTGAAAGTTCGAGTCCTAAAGTAACCTTTGTAACAACTGGTATCAGAGCAAAATTTCAGGATGACAATAGGCAACTTGACAGAACGAGTGACTAGGGTGGAGACACTCATTAGGTCAATTCCTCAAGGGAAGGAAGAGTTCACATCTCACAATACTCGACTTGAGATGTTGGAGACGCAAATCCAACAGTTGCAATAGCAGATGGCAGATTTGTTGAAGGCACACGAGGAGGCCCAATTCGAGATCGTTGTGCTGAGGTGTGCCGTTGCAACGCTAGATGTCGATCGGATTGAAAGCTCCACACCACAACTTTCATCTGTGAAGGTACGTAAACCCAGGGCGTTCGAAGGTGTCCAGGACGCTAAGGTGTTGGAGAATTTCTTGTGAGATATGGAGCAGTACTTTGCGGTTGCTAGGGTATCCAATACTAAGAAGGTCAATATGACGGTCATGTACTTGGATGGGGATACCAAGCTCTGGTGGAGGACGAGGACCTCTGCGGAGATCAGTGCAGGTAGAACTACCGTGGAAACGTAGGTGCAGATGAAAAAGGAGCTCAATGATCAGTTCCTTCCCATGAATACTTCTTAGCTCGCGAGAGATGTCTTGAAGAAGCTCAAGCAGGATGAATCGGTAAGAGACTATGTCAAATCATTTAATTCTCTAATGCTGGATATTGAGAATATGTCAGACGAGGACAAGCTCTTCAATTTTCTGTCAGGGTTACAACAGCGGGCTCAAATGGAATTACGAAGGCAAAACGTGAAGGACGTGGTTGATGCAATCGCGGTCGCTGATGCCTTAGTGGATTTTCGAATGGCGAAAGAATCTAAGGCGAGCTCCTCAAATTCTTCCAAAGGCAAAGGTCACACCCAACAGGAGAAGACTGAGGGGAAGAAGAAGAAAGACTTCAAGAAGGGGGATTTCAAGGACAAGGGCAAGGGCAAGAAAAATGGTGGCTCTAAGAACGGGGAGACGTCCTCAAAGAAAGGCAAAGTTGTTTGTTACTTGTGCGGCGGTCCACACTTTGCCAAAGGTACCCGAGAAAGGAGAAGTTGAATGCCCTAAATTCGATCACCTTGCTTAATATGGTTAATAGCGAGTCGATTCCCTTTGATAGACTAATTTATGTAGGTGTACAGGTTGGGGAGAAAGACGTGACCGCAATGTTGGATAAGGGTGTTCAAGACCCCAATCAAGATTGAAACCCTGTGGAGAAGGCACAAGCAGTTGCGAAAATTGCTTACAACGTTCCAGTCAACATTAGAAGTTGGCATGCCAAGATGAACTTTATTATCATACCATTGGAGGATTTCGAGATGATATTAGGGGTCGATTTCCTCAAAGCAGCAAAGGTGGTGTTGTATCCAAGTTTGGGAGGTATGATGGTAATGAACGATCAAATTTTCATTTACGTGAATTATTGTAGGTTCGGTGGTGGAACGACGAATGCTACAACTTCGGTAGGACATGTTTCAGCCATAAGCATCAAGAAAGGGTTGAAGAAAGGCACGGAGACCTATCTCGCTGCCATATAGGAAATCAGCGAAGACCACGTGGTGGAAGTCCCTGATGCAGTTGCAAGTTTGTTGAGGGGGTTTCGGGAGGTGATGTCGAAACAGTTGCCAAAAACTCTTCTCCCTTGTCATGAGGTAGATCACAGGATCGAGTTGGTTCTTGGAGCAATCCCACCTGCACGTGCCCCATATAGAATGTCCCCAATGGAATTGGCAGAACTTCGAAAACAACTTGGTGAGTTGTTGGAAGCAGGGTTCATCCAACCATCCAAAGCCCTATACGATGCCCCGATATTATTTCAAAAGAAGCAAGACGGTACATTTCGAATGTGTGTGGACTATTGAGCGTTAAACAAGGTAACCATAAAAAACAAGTATCCGGTACCTTTGATTCAGGATTTGATGGACAGGTTGTCAAGCGCTGAGGTGTTCACTAAGTTGGATATTCGGAGTGGGTATTGGCAAGTGACCATAGCTGAGGGTGATGAGCAAGAGACAACGTACGTAACTCAGTATGGATCCTACGAATTTTTAGATATGTCGTTTGGATTAACTAACGTCCTTGCTACATTTTTCAACCTTATGAATGATGTGTTGTACAACTTCTTGGATGAGTTTGTTGTGGTCTACTTAGATGAAATCATGGTTTATAACACTAACATGGCAGAACATGTGGAACACTTAAGGTGGGTGTTCAAAAGACTAAGGTAACACAAGCTCTACATGAAGATGGAAAAGTGCAAGTTTGCCCACTTGGAGATCAGATTCTTGGGTCACGTAGTGAGCAAGGGTCAGGTCAGGATGGATCTAAGAAAGGTGAAAGCGATAGTTGAGTGGCAGGCTCCCACGACAGTACGAGAATTGCAGAGTTTTCTCGACCTGTCGAATTACTATAGGCGGTTCATTGTGGGATACTCTAAGAAAGTGGTGCCATTGACAGACTTGCTGAATAAAAAGCAAGAGTGGTGTTGGTCGAGTGCATGTGAGGACACATTCGAGAAACTTAAAGCTGTTATCTCAACCAAACATGTGTTAAAGCTGCCCGTGTTCGATCTTCCATTTGAGGTGCATACTGATGCTTCGGACAAAGCCATTGGCGAAGTCCTTGTATAGGAGGGTCATCCGGTAGCATTTGAGAGCTGAAAGCTCAATGGTACATAGCAGAGTTACTCAACGCACAAGAAGGAGATGTTTACGGTGGTGTATTGCCTTGAGACATGGCAAGTATATTTGCTGGGAATCAAGTTCATTATTTGAATGGATAATGTTGCTAACACGTTTTTCAGGACCTAAAAGAAGTTATCCGCAAAACAAACCCGATGGTAGGAGTTCTTTATTGAGTATGACTTTGTGTAGGAGCATAAACCGGGGAGGCACAACAACGTGGCAGATGCCTTGAGTAGGAAGGAGATATTTGCAGCCCTTTATTCTGTCACGAGGGTGGAGTCCAACCTATTGGAGCAAATTAAGGCTGCAGCTCCATTAGACGCCACGTACTATAAGTTGATTTATCAAGTCAAGGAAGATGTTGTACGCAGGTTTTTGCTCGACGATAATGGGCTTTTGATGACTAAGAGTAGTCAAGTATATGTGCCAAGCTTTGGTGGATTGTGGAAACACTTGTTGAAGAATACGCATGACTCGCAGCGGACTGGCCACCTAGGAGTCCAACAGATGCTAGCACTCCTATCTAGTTCCTATTTTTGGCCGAAGATGGAGAATGACGTGGAATGTTATATCAAGACGTGCCTCATTTGTCAATTGGATATGCCAGAGAGGAAGAAAGAACCCAGTTTGCTCTAATCCTTATCCATCTCCGAGAGACCGTGGATGTCGATTTCAATAGATTTCATTAGTAGGTTTCCAAAGATGGACAACATGGCATCAATCATGGTGGTGGTTGACAGATTATCCAAGTATGCGATCTTCGTGCCAACTCCTGTGACTTGTCTCTCGGATGTTGCGGCCCAATTGTTCTACAAGAATATGGTCAAGTATTTTAGAGTTCCAGCGGATATTGTGAGCGACCGAGATGCCAGATTTATAGGCCAATTCTAGACGTCCCTTTTTAATATAATGGGTTGTGATTTGAAGTTTTCAATGGCAAATTACCCACAAACAGATGACCAGACATAAAGGATCAATAGTTTGTTGGAAGAGTACCTACGACATTATGAAAGTGCAAGTCGACGTAACTGGTTTAGTTTACTTGATACTGCACAGTTTTGCTATAACTTACATAGATCTTCGGATATGGAGAAAAGTCCATTTGAGATTGTGTTAAGACAACAGCCTCTCACACCACTAGAGATTGTTCAACAAAGAATAGGTGGCAAATGTCCTGCAGCGCATAAGTTTGTGATAGAGCAGCAAGAATTGTTGGATGAGGTGAGGGATAGTTTTCAAAAAGCTTTTCGACGGATGAAGAAGCAAGTGGATCTTCGAAGGAGACTATTAGAATTTGACGTGGAAGATAAAATTTTATTGAAACTAACCCCACTTATTTGGAAGAAGATCTTGAGTAAGCAAGTTCATAGGGTTTGGTGTTGAAGTATGATGGACCGTTTGAAGTGCTACACAAAGTAGGGAACGTGGCATACTGATTGAAATTGTCCGAGCGGTTAAAGGTACATCTTACTTTTCATGTTAGTTTTCTCAAGCCTTACTATGAGGATGCATCAGATCCGAATAGGAGTTAGGTGAATTGAGCTCTACCAGTTGTGAGGAAACAATTCGAGGATCAAGTGGAGAAGAACTTACTTATTATGAAGATGCATTCGATCCGAATAGAAGTCAGGTGAAGTGAGCTCCACCGGTTGTGAGGAAACAATTCGAGAATCAAGTGAAAAAGGTCCTAAATCATCGAACAATGGGTCAACACAAGAAGAACCGACATACCGAGTTCTTGATTCAGTGGAAAAGTAAACCTGTTGCAGAAGCTACGTGGGAGAAAGATACGACTTTGTGGCAATTCGAGGACCAGGTAAACACCTACTTTTAGATTAATTTGACAAGGGCACCGAATCCATCTGGTGGGGTGATTTGTTAGACCCTTAAACTTCGGAGCACTTCTCAACGACCTTTACGATGCGCCTTAGGAGGAAGGTTAGCTAGATTACACTAAGGCAAATATGGGCGAGTGGGATTGAATTTGGTACAAATTTTGGTAGAGACTTGGACCTTGTGGAGATTGACTCAACTCAGGCTAAGAACTTGATGGACTAAGGACTTGGCCCATGCTCGGATGAATTGGCCATGACTAGCGGACTTGTTGTGGGAAGCGTTGGATCAGGTTAGTGTGATATGTGAGCTTCGACAAGATCACACTACATCATCAGCAAATAGAGATCGTGATAAGATCTTAGATGATGTGACAAGACCTAAGAGATAAAGTTGAAGTGGGACTCAACATCTGAAGATAGTGGAGATCTTCAAGAATAAGGATGCTAGTTTCCTATTTGAATGTAAACTCTATCTTTATGTTATCTTGTTGATTCTGTCTTATCAGTTAGAGTCCTATTTAGATGAGAGTATCATCCAATTGGTCTACGTGATGTAATATGATAGAGATAGACGTTATCTTAGCATGATCTTAGGCAGTTCATTTTAAGTGGGATTCTGAATATAACTTGACTTCCAAGTTAGAGTGCCTATATATAGCTTATTCGAGTTTTGCTCTCCTCATTCAGTCAAAGAGAGTATTTTTTGTATTCTTTTAAGGGAAAGTACTATAAAAGTTAGTTTTACCGTATCCCTCTTCTTTCCTTGTTATCTTTATTTTCTTATTGCCTTCGTAGCATTGTTTCTTCGAGGGTGTGAGGTAAACACCTCGAGAGTTATTGGAAGTTGAAGTCTTGCTTAAGCGGACCTAAGTGAGATTGCCGTGCAAAAGTTGTTGGCGATTAACTTCTGTGAAAGTTCGAGTCCCAAGTTGACCTTTGTAATAATAGGGATGATTAAAATTTAAAATTATGCATGTATTCATAAATTATATTTATTTAAGAAAGTTTTAAATTTCTTTCAAAATTTCTTAAATTATTAATTGATTGTCATGCATATTTAATTATAATATTTGCAATTATGTTTGTGATCAAATAAAAAGGCATGACTCTTTATTTAAATCAAAATAATTTTATTAATTTTTATTTAAAAATATATTTTTAATTAAATTTTAAATTCTTCTATAAATAAGGACAATCTTTAGCCGATTTTGTTACGATATCGTACCAACGCTTACGACACCTAAAATATAAGAGGTAAATAGAAATTTCTTTAATTTTAAATTCTGTTTCAATTTTTCTCAATTTCAAATTGTAAAGTAGCATATAGAATCAAATATTCCGAGGGCATGACAAGAGATTACCTCTTTTTCGCTGTAAATTGATTAGGTGCACCCAACAAACATGTGTGATTTTGAAAATTTTGTAGATGTGTGTCACATCATTGGAAAAGCAACTCTTAAAGGGATTCCTTTGCTTTGCGTCCCAAGCCAAAAGTATATCGTCTTAATTATTGCTAGGATGCGTCTTCGTTGTGGCAATCTGAAGGATGGAGACGTGTTGAATTTAGTTAAATTATTAATTTATTAAATAACTTTAT
>JANZXV010000211.1:2606008-2618700 GCA_027576455.1 Erythroxylum roigii | reverse complement strand
AAACATACACAACACATTCACAAATATCACATTTTTGCACAAATGTACAAGTGTTCTTTTATGCACATCAATGTATATAAAGTATGCACAATGCATGATCAATGACAATTCCGGGTATCTTGTTGTAATTCTCATCATCAAATCGATCAGATATCAGAGCCCTCATTAATATCATTTGTATTTATAAATTGGACCATAATAAAGCAATGTGAAATCCATTACATAACTTAATTAACCCTTTGAGATTTTCTACCTATAAGATTTCAGGTCAACTTTGCATAATTAATCTGATAGAGTAAATGACAAAATTATGCAAAACTCCCTTCTGGAAAGTTGTTCTCCAATATCTTAAATTTCTAATGACTACAAAATCATCCAATTTGATTCAGTATTTTATGAGTTATGCACAAAATACCATATACTGTACACATTTGAACTTTTAACTAGTACATGATCACACCCTCTAATTGCACAACTCATATCTTTCAGCTCAGATATACAAAAATTACAAACTTTATACCAATTTAAAGCTAAGAGAATAAGCTAAAATTTTGGTAAAGACAACTTAGCCTAATTCGGCTCACATCAATACAGTTTATTCAATAACCATAGGACATGATTTATGTCGCTGATAGTGCATCAGCGTAAGCTACAACTCACTTACATGTCAATTTCGAAAATCTTAAAGACAGAATTAAAAGTCAACTTCTTCAAGAAAGTTGTAGGAATATGTCTCTAGTTTAATAAAAATAAAAAATCAACTCATTCAAAAATATAAAGCTCAATTTATAATTAAAAAACTGAAGCGTGATCATGAAAATTTTCCAATTTATATCATTCCAGTAGACTTCTACACTTTCATCCTATCAATCACTTTCAATTTCACTCAGAAAGCTCTAAATTTTTATAAAGAGAAAGAAAAATGTCTTATGAATCCATTTATTTAAGTTTAAAGTTATTTGGAGTTCGGATGAAAAAGTTATGGCTAAAAGAGTCAACACAATTTGGTTTTGGTACAACTAGTATTCTCTTCTCTCTCTAAAAACACAAATTTCCTCCTCATCACCGAACCAGTTTTCCTCTTCTTCTTTCTCTCTTCTACTTAATCCCTCATCAGGGCGGATCCATAATTTTTTTTGAGTGGAGGCAAAATTTTAATAGGGACAAAATTTTATTTTTAATGGGGGCAAAATTTTACTAGGAGAAAATTTTTATTTTTTTATGGAGGCAAAACTTAAAATAATAACTTGTTTATAGGGAATTTGTTGGATGCCCCTACTACCCCCATTGTAGATCCGCCACTGCTTATCACAAACTTATACCCTTACATTTACTTCTTCATTTTTAGACCCATGCAACTTGTCTTATGCTAAAACAACCCAAAATGCAAGATTAGCTACAAATACCAAAACCAGAAATTTTTCACTACTATTCATCATCTTCAACCTTTGTCACATTTTCTGCACTCTCTCTTTCCTTATTTCACGGTTCCTATACCATTTCTTTTCTAACTTATATTCTTTGCATTTCTACTCCCTTTCTAGCCCATCTTACTCTCACACAACTCAAAACTCAAGATTTAAACCAAACACCAAAATCAAAACTCACCTACAGTTTCATGCATAGTTACTGCAACTCATCTATCTCCTCACGCATGTGTTTATTTCCAGCAAGCAAAACATCGCAAAAAAAATTAGTTATGGAACTCAAAAACTTAGAAGTTTACTTACCCTTTTTTTTTTTTCCGTAAAATCACAACATGAGAATGAAGACCAAAACTTGGTGAAAAATAAGCTATCCGAAGAGAGAACAACGAACAACGAAAGTTTTTGCCTAATATCTTGCTTGAATAACTCATAGACACGTGGCCCCCTTGCATGTGAGCCACTTGTCAGCCTCTTATAAGTGTTACATGTCATTATGTCATTTGTCTATTTTTCTTAGTCTAAAATATCTCAAAATTTTTAGAAAAGTTTCTAAAATTTACAAAAATTTTTGAAATAATAATATGACTCCAAATAAATTTTTTGCCCCAATAATTCACATTTTAATACACTCCAATTAAATCCACAATTCCATTTATAAACCAATTTATATGAAAATGCCAATAAATACATGTACAGTCATATGAATGTACAAAATAAATGTGCATGCCACAATTACCTTATACATGACATACATTTTCTTAATTTCACATAATAAATTTCTTATAATTTACTATTCTAGCCTTAATATGAGTATCGGAATGCTACAAATAACTTCCAAAGAGTCAACCTTTAATTCAACCCTCCCATCACCCAAATCCCATGCCATTATTAACTATAAAGATGAAGTTAAAATTCCATAATTAAATTTGTTGAGGAAATTCGCATGCACAAGTCACGCACGTTCCACAGATCCCGCGTATTTCGCTGTCTATCTCTTCCCCTCGTAAATAGAAACAAATCCAAACAAAAACAGTAATATTTTCTCTCAAATCCATCTTCACTCGATCTCCTCCTCCATATCCATCTCTTTCTTTGTTTCAGTGAAGAAGAAGAATAAGGAACATGGATTCAGAGACGTTGAATACGTTGACTGATGGGATCAAGCGTCACTTGTCTGTCCAATCAAACGGTTCTGTATCATCACCATCATCAACACGACACATTCCCAAGGAACCCTTTATCATTGGTACCACTGTGAACATATCTATGTATCCTATGTTATATTATACACATAGAAATATGAAAGTTTCGAGTTTTTGGATCTCCAGTTTTTGGATATTTGTAATGTAATAAAGTAAAAACGATTACGCTTTGCTCTAGTACTGATTCTAAATTGTTGGAACAAAAAAAAAAAAAAAGGTGTTGCTGGTGGGACTGCATCTGGGAAGACGACCGTCTGCAATATGATCATATCACAACTCCATGATCAACGCGTAGTTCTTGTAAACCAAGTAATTTTCTTTCTGGCTTTTAGTTATAAAATCTTCGTAATTGTTTATCATGTTGGGTACTAGCAAATGATGGGATGAAACTTTCGTTGCTTTCATGCGAAAATTTACAAATTTGAGTACATGGGTATTATCATTTAGATGCTTTGAGTTTCTCCATCTTAAGGTTTATGTGCCTTGTCCTCTTGCACTGTCACTGTAGGATTCGTTTTATCATTCCCTGAG
This sequence comes from Erythroxylum roigii, assembly GCA_027576455.1. Classification (NCBI taxonomy): domain Eukaryota; kingdom Viridiplantae; phylum Streptophyta; class Magnoliopsida; order Malpighiales; family Erythroxylaceae; genus Erythroxylum; species Erythroxylum roigii. The sequence goes on along the minus strand of JANZXV010000211.1, from coordinate 2,615,540 downwards.
TGGTGAGAAACTGGAAAAAGTTCATGAATACAACTTTGATCATCCTGGTAAGCTTTTTCTCGATTCCAATTAAGTTCATTATATTTTAGTATTTTACTGTTATCAATAACATTGTTATTAGTTCTTTCCTAGATTTATGGGCTTAGACTATGTTGTAACATGCAAACCGGTTGTGTCTGCTTATCTTGTTTTCTTCTTCTTCTTCTACAGACTCTTTCAATACGGACCTTCTACTTTCATGCATGGAAGAACTGAAAAATGGGCGGGCAGTTAGTATACCGAATTATGACTTCAAGACTCACAAACGCACAGATCATGGACGTCAGGTATATAGTCAGCTTCAGAAAATGCAGAAGTTGATTCCTATGTCCTAACATCTTTCTTTAAACTATATGACATTTGTTTCTTGAAACCAGTGGTCTGGTTTTAATGCTGCATGTTTTTGGTCAAGCGTAGGTTAATCCTTCAGATGTCATTATAGTAGAGGGAATATTAGTTCTTCACGATGCTCGGGTCCGTGATCTCATGAACATGAGGGTCTTCGTTGATACAGGTTCTTTTCCTATTATCTCATGGGTAGTAGCATTTCTTATATACAAACAATAATCACGCAATCATTTCACCAGCACAGATTCTGACCTTAGGCTTGCACGAAGAATTCAACGTGATACTGTCGAAAGAGGAAGAAATATTCAGAACGTGCTTGATCAAGTCAGTAAAGTTCATCTTTCTGCACCTTTTGGAACACAGAAATTCGTCTACTAAGCTCCACTATGTAGCTACCACTTTAGGCATTTTGACTTCTCGGGCTTTTCCAATTCCTCAGACTACGTATTTACTTGCAATTTGTGCAGTATGCTAGGTTTGTGAAGCCCAGCTTCGAAGAATTCATACTGCCTTCAAAAAAGTTTGCAGATATAATAATCCCTCGAGGTGCGGACAATGATGTTGCAATTGACTTGATAGTACAACATATTCGTACAAAGCTTGGCCAGCATGATTTGTGTAAAATATATCCCAATGTTTTTGTAATATCCTCGACATTTCAGGTAACGTAGCTCGATATGTTGTAGATTCTTTTGGAACATAAGCTGAGGTACCTGATATATAGTTTCCTGATTCCTGAGAGAAAGTTTATCATGTTTCTGAATACTCAGATTCGTGGGATGCACACACTTATACGTGACGTTAACACAACAAAGCACGACTTTGTATTTTACGCAGACAGACTGATTCGCCTGGTAAGGGAGAATATAGAGACCAAGTTCTTGGCTTTTCATGGGAAGTGATCTGTTTCTAGGAATGTTTCAGGTTGTTGAGCATGGTCTTGGTCACCTCCCTTTCACAGAAAGACAGATCACAACTCCAACAGGTAAAAACTCTGTTGGCATCATTTCCTTCCAACAGATCAAGCATTCCACCATCATCATCATCTCCTAATTACCTCCTTGTCTATTATAAACCTGAGACCAATGAACACGATACATTAATGTTATGCTCATGGAAAATTTGATGGGTCAACACGTTGTGCTTTGATGATCTACAGGATCTGTGTACCCTGGCGTCGTTTTCTGTAAAAGATTATGTGGGGTGTCAATCATTAGGAGGTACGAGTTGTTTCTACTGTCCATATAGCTATTGGAATATATATCATCATTGGCAAGTTGGGAAAAGGAGATCTTTTAACCAGCGATGTTCACCAGTTCATTTCCTAATGACAGTGGGGAGAGCATGGAAAATGCATTGAGAGCATGCTGCAAAGGAATCAAAATCGGTAAAATCCTCATCCATGGCGAGGGTAATAATGGACGACAGGTTCGTATAGAGGACACTGACCCACATGCCTCATTCTTGTAAGAAGAAATAGAAACAGGAAATTTATATGGCTCCAGTGTTTCTGCAGTTGATCTATGAGAAGCTACCTGCAGATATATCAAGCCGGCAAGTCTTGTTGCTTGACCCAGTTCTCGCTTCAGGTCTGTAGAGCCAGCTGCTGAACAGGGAATCCTGCAGTGATATATTGTTATTTCTTTTGATGCCGCTGTCTCACATCTCCACATGAACAGGGAATTCTGCAGTGAAAGCTATATCATTGCTTCTCAGCAAGGGCGTTCCAGAATGTAACATCATCTTCCTGAACCTTATAGCAGTAAGTCTCAGTGATTTTTCTTTCTGAAGCTGCTACATTTAGTTCTACATACGTCACACCTTAACATTTTAATACAGGCACCTCAAGGAATCCATGTTGTTTGCAAGAAATTCCCAAAGCTCAAGATTGTTACATCAGAGATTGATGAGACGTTGGACAAAGATGCCCGGGTGATCCCAGGGATGGGGGAATTTGCAGATCGATACTTCGGCACAGACAGCAATTAGCATTCACAAAAGAGTGTTACAGCAGCCAAGATGCCAACTTCGCATAGAAATTATCAGAAGAGATGACCTTTTTTTTTCATTTTGTTGCTTCTTGTGCATTCAATTTTGTTCGACCTAGCAGAGAGCATTCATTCTGGTACATCATATAGAACATAGCGCCAAAAATAATACTTGTTATATATAAAATAATCATTATTGTAAGGTCTGAATCATTTGAGCACTGTATGTGAATTACAATTCTTACAGTTGACCTAATTTGATGGAGAAATGGAAAAAAAAAATGCTAAGTTTGTAAAAGCTTTGGCATGGAAAAGCAAAGTTGGCAGACAGTTGTAATATGGTCATGGAATAAAAATGGTGTACCTTGTCATATCTCCTCTCATTTGAATGAGAAGTTGGTAAAAGATACAATTTATAGCTATTTGAATTCCTGTTATCGCAAAATTTCCAAATTTAAGAGTATAAACAAAAACAATACCCCTTGGAGATCTTTTACAATCTTTAGACAGAGTTCTAACAGCTCCCTAGTAAATTAAGACTTTGAGTTCGTTTTACTCTTCTTCCTAGAGGCAAAACTGTCCGGTCCAACTTCAACTGACATTCGCTTCGTCCTGCAAAGTACGGCGAAGGTAAAAAAAATTAAAATATGAATATCAAAATTAATTAATAATAATTATATGTAAAAGCAAAGTAATAAACACATCAAAGCTGCACATGGAACATGCCTTTTTGAGAGCTCCTTGGACTCCTTGCCACTAGCCTCAATAGCATCATCTGATGAAGAAATATGCATGGTTGTCATACAACTTCTCCCAATTATATTCATGGTATATAATAACATGGCTAAAATTTCACAGGAAGAACAACTCAGAATCCACCCCACATAATGAGGATGTCACTGAATCTTTCAGGGTACACTTAATCTAGTTGTCTGCTTTCGGTGATAGAATATTTGACCAGCATCCACTATCTATTATCTGTTCTGAAATATCTAAAAGCAGACATTTAGTTACCACAACTTGCCTGTAGACAACAACTGTTTAACTGATGCTTCTGCGTAGAAATTGAACATACGAGGATTGAAAACTGAACATATGAGCATCTGAACATAAGCAGCCGTCTTGGCAACTCAATAAATGTTATTTCAAACAGGATCTTACGTAAATAGCATAAAATTCAATAAATTATGTATTGCTACATCTGAATGCATAACATTATCTTTAGCAACACAAGGATCCAAACTCAGCATCAAGAACCACAATCCATACTAAAAGATTTTGCTCAAGTCATGAACTGCTTGAAATTTCTAGCTATCATTACCAGAATGTTTTCGGCTATCAGGAACATAAGATGTAATCTAAGTAGGACATAAAGCCCATAGCATTAAATTCTTCACAAAAATAAGATAGAGGAGAAAGCGTACCTGCTCCATTTTCCTTCTCACTTTCCTGTTCAGACTCTCCACCAGAACCCCAGCGATCTCCTCCATCGTCGAAGTCCCAGCGGTTCCCAACAGGTGGCATCCAGAAGTCAGCTTCATCTGTATCACTGTCCTTATCAGATGCATTCCTCACTTCAGAAATAATTTCTTCCATCTCCTTTGCATTCTTCGATTTCTTTTTCTTCTTCTTCGTCCTCTTGTCACAATCCATGTCTGACTTTAAACCTCCATTTTGCTCTCCTGCAACCTTCTCTACTGGTTTCCCATTAGATAATTTCCCAGCTTCTTCTTGCTCTGAGCATCAATTTGCATTCTATTATCAATACAAGTTACATAACTCGATCTGATATCAATATAATTAACGTTATATGATGTATACTATGAGCAATTTGAAAAGGAAGAAGCACGGAGGAAAACTACAACATATTGTCAGATGACACAATCAGAAATTCAAATCTCATAACTCAAATACAAACCTAATTTGTTGAGGAACCGTCTCCCATTCAAATGCTTCCATATGTGCTCCTCAGATTTATTGACAGTATCCCCTGTTAGCTTGCAAATCAATTTTGAACTGAAGCATGAAACATAAAGAAGTTCACGTAGAGCACATTCAGTTGAAACCGTGAGGCATCCCAATAAGTATCTACTCAAATTTCTGACAAAAAATGTCCCCATAATTGCTCAAATTACATAACAGGCATTAAGAATAGCATTAACCAGTTAAGAAATGGGTCACAACTAAAAAAGAAAAACTAAAAGTTATTAAACGAAATGGAGTAAAAAAAGGTATAATCTTTGTCTCTATAACAACAAGATATCAAAACCCACGAGAAAGCAAAAAGAGGCGGGCGTGAAGGTTTTCTGGGATTACCGGGAAAGAGGGTCTTGCTTGAACATGTTGAGGGGTGGGTTCTTGTTGGCCAAAGCGAAGTCGATGAGGCCCAGACGACATCGTTTGCTTTGAGAATACGAGTCCATGTCCTTAGCCAACAGTTCATGTCCAGTCTCAACACATTTGAACCTGCCGTTCTTAAGCTCCGTGAATGTCGCAGAGCCCAGTAGGTTGTTCCCTTCCTTCTCCTTCTTTGCATCAGCCATAGCCACCAAAGCTCTGATCCTTGGCGTCGGTCGACAAAGCGACAGTTACGACTTCGTTCAGCAAACTAATATCTCCATGAAACGACGCCGGAGAAACAAATTGACTTTTTTCTCTTGAAACGCCGTCGTATCTATAGATGTTATAGGATTATGAAACTCCTTAAACTTGGGCCAACATTGCAAACCAATTCTCGGGCCCATTTAAATGAGCATTTATCATTATTTTTCAAAACTTATTCCGATTTAGAAATATGTTTTAGAATATCAAATACATACAATTCTTAAATTTCTAAAAAATCACTTTTCTTAAATTCTTATTAAAAATAAAGGTGAAGCACGTACAGTATGAACGTTAGACGTGAACTAATTAAATATTGATGATATGATAACTTAATTCAGCTCGTATATTCTACATAAATCAATTAAAAGATAAAATTTAAGAGCTGAATTAAGTTAATTATTAATTGAAATCAAATTTAATCAATTCGGTTCAAGTTGAAAAGTTAAACTAAATTGTTATGTAAATAACATTTAATTAGTTTACGTTTGATGTTTATAGTTATGTGAAAGAAAATTAAAAAAATAAGAGAGAAATTAGAGTGATGAGAGGCTTGAATGCTTAAAATTAGGTTTTTAGTGGATTGAAAATTAGGTATTCTAACTTAATTAAGTTGATTATAGTTTTTTAATATATTTAATAATAATTAATATTCAGAATTAAATAACGATAAAGATAAAGATAAAGTGATGATATATTTTGTTATATTTTAGTTTTAAAATATTTTTTAAAAGTTGGGTTATATTTTATATTTTATTTATTTATGTATTTATTGTTATTTTATTTATATAATAATTTAGCGTCCCAGTTTTACTTATTTATTCTTTAACCTTTATCATTCTTTTATTGTCACATCTGCATGTGAGTCTACTGAAAACAGCCTCTCTATTATTTAAGGGTAAGGTTGCGTACTATTACTATCAGACCTCCTCAAACTTCGCTTTATTGCGGGAATTCGAAATAGGTGTGATGATGATTAATAATTAAGTACGTACAAAATATTTAAAAATTAAAAACTAATAAGGACCCTACTTTTTTTAATGATAAAAAGGTTAAATTGAAATTTAGATTAAACATTTATAATACATTTAAATTTATTTTTATTTTTATTAAAAATATTAAGATTTAATATAACTTTCTGTATAATTTTTTATTTATTTTAAATTTATTTTCGCATCAAACAAAAAGAAATTCGGTGACTGGGCCCCGCAAATTTGGACTCAGAAGATGTTGGTGGGGAACAAGTAAACGTTTGAAAATAAAAATATCACATCATGTTCTACTTTACTTGGGTTCGTGTGTTTTGTCCACTTGCACTTCTACTCAATTCCGACAACCAAGAATGCTCTGGCTTCACTTTCTCTCAATCAAAAGGTGCTCCTTGGCAGTGAAACTGGCGGATATGCGACGAGCCACATGATCAACATCTCTATTGTTCATAGTTAATTTCTGACATGTAATATACTTTCTGTTTACTGAGAACATGTTAAAAAACATCAGTCTGATTATTACAGATTCTTACCTCATTCTGTTCAAACTAAACATCAACTTTGGGTTAGGAGTTGGATAAAATTAGTAAACGTATCATTCTGTTGGAGAAAGTTCCAATTTTATATAGACAAACAGATAAGCCATTGTCAATAATTGAGAAACAAGAGTCAAATAGCTTGACCTCTGCTAAGCTAGCCGGCCACTTAAAAGTACCTACCCGAGTGTGTTTAAGAAGGTAGGCTTGTTATTAACAAAGCAGGTGCAGCTGGTTTCGTGTATAACAGTGACACAAACATTTCCCAGAAAGATCTTGTCTTTTGTAGAGGTGACAATGGAGTTTTGGAGAGTCTTGGTCACTGGGCTTATTATAGCTTTATGGGTTTTGAGTGTGAGAGGTGGTGATGCGAATGTCTTGCCACCATGCGAGTTTCGAGCGATTTACAACTTTGGTGACTCAAATTCCGACACCGGTGGTATATCAGCTGCATTTGAGCCGATTAGAGAACCATATGGTGAAGCTTTCTTTCACAAATCAGCTGGAAGAGACAGTGATGGCCGCTTGATCATAGACTTCATAGGTAACAAAGAACATCTCTGTATCTGTTGCCCATTTCCTTCTCTATTTCCTAGCAGGAAAAAGTGATGATCTTTGCACCTGAAACCTACTTGTTTATTTGTTATGTTGAATAGGATTAGATGCCCAGTTACTGGAACTACAGATTCTAATGGATCTATAGGTCTCTGTGAGCTTAGATTCACTTGGTTGTTTGGTATTTTTCTGCAGCTGAGCGCTTGAAGTTGCCATACTTGTGTGCCTACTTAAATTCACTTGGAACAAATTATCGTCACGGTGCCAATTTTGCCACAGGAGGATCAACCATCTTAAAGCCGAATGAAACCATTTACGAGTATGGCATTAGCCCTTTTTTTCTTGGTATGCAGATAACACAATTTGATCAGTTCAAGGCACGAGCTGCTGATGTTTACAATCAAGGTTAAAAATTTTGCTAGTAAACCATCACATTTAGTGATTTAGCTTCTCCAAGTTAATTTTTTTCTTTCCTTCCGATAACGATTGGCATTTTGTGCTCCAATTTTCAGTGAAGAATTCCTCCGAGGTGAACAAACTACCCAGGCTAGAGGATTACTCAAAGGCTCTTTACACGTTTGATATTGGTCAGAATGATCTTTCTGTCGGTTTTCGCAAGATGAGTTTTGATCAACTTCGGGCTACATTGCCTAGTATCATTGAACCATTAGCCTCTGCAGTCCAAGTAAGTGAAACTGCATATAATTACTTGGATTATTAGATAATATGTATTCTTGTCTTAGCCCCAACTGAGTCAGGATTATGGTATTATATGTATGTGTGCAGCACTTATATAAGCAAGGAGGGAGGGCATTCTGGATTCATAATACAGGCCCCATTGGTTGCCTGCCAGTAAACCTCTTCTATGTCTCAAATCCACCTGCAGGTTATCTAGACGAGCATGGTTGTGTAAAAGCTCAAAATGACATGGCCATCGAGTTCAACGGCAAGTTAAAGGATAGGATTATCAAGCTGCGGGAAGAGCTCCCTGAAGCTGCGATAACTTATGTGGATGTTTATGCTGCTAAGTATGGGATAATCAGCAGTGCAAAGAAGCTAGGTAACATAACTGTTCTGGTTCATGCTACTGCATCCTAATATAAACCGCTGTCGTGGTGAAGAGAAATTATAGCAAGTGTTTGGAACAATTTTTGTTAGATAGATATAAATCATCTTAGGTTAGCTGCTGCAGTAACTTATTTGATGTTTATGCTGCTAAGTATGGGATAATCAGCAGCTCAAAGAGTCTAGGTAGCATCACCATTCTTGAACATAAACACTTAACAATAATTTCTCGCAATCATTCACCACGAAATCGGTTTAAACCAGGATGCTTTGGCACAGATCAGAAGCAAATCTTTTGATCTGTTATTGGCATACAAGTAGTCCTTGATAATAAAGACTTCATTTTCAGGTTTTGCTGATGCCCTGAAGGTCTGCTGTGGGTATCATGTGAACTTTGATCATATATGGTGCGGGAACAAGGGATCGGTGAACAATACCGAAATCTATGGCGCCCCTTGCAAAGACCCTTCAATCTTTATAAGCTGGGATGGGGTGCATTATACTCAGGCTGCAAATCAATGGGTTGCTGATCATACCCAGAATGGTTCCTTGACAGATCCACCAATTCCAATTTCTCATGCATGCCACAGGCAGTGACTAAAACAAGCAGGTATGAATTGTATGTGCCAACCATCTTGGCAGAATAGTTTGTGTTTCCAAAATGTGTGGGAATAAGGTTAGGACCAATGATTGCTCTTAAGGTCTATTATTAATTTGCCTTGAGGATATTTTTTCACTTTATGTAGAGACATTAGATGAATAAAGGATGAACATGATGAAAGTCATACATTGGTTCAAGACTATGCAGTAATTTATGAATACCGAGTGGCAATTGATGAGCAAAATATGCTAACCAGTCGGCACAGCAATTTGCTTCTCAGTAAACATGTGTCAACTTGACCACCCATTCCATTTGTAACCAGCGAAATATAGACTCGATCAGAGGGTCTTGTGATGGGCCACTTTCGATTCTTTCCTGAATTGCTCCAACCACCAATTTAGAATAACATACTATCAGCACTTGATGTTGCCCCATTTCCTATGCAATTTGAGACCAGTCAAGATCCCCGAAGCTTCCGCCTAGAAAATGGTACAAACACCTAAGTTGTGCACATAACCACGGAGCCATTTGCCTTCGTTGTCGCGAATTAAACCACCTGCTGTTGCTCGTCAAGTGGTGCTTTGGGGAGCGTCGTATGTGTTTAACTTGACACAACTTAAATCTTCAAAAAAAAAAAAAAAACTTGACACAACTTAAATTTAGTTGTTTTCAATGGTCGGCTCATGGAGCAGGCTCAGGCTCTGATAAATTCGAGGTTCAATTATTCTAAGCAAAACAACATCATTTTATTTAGAAGAGTTGAGCCTCAGATAAGCTTGGGTCTGGATAACCCAGACTTTGATCTAATCA
>JANZXV010000211.1:2593115-2605908 GCA_027576455.1 Erythroxylum roigii | reverse complement strand
GAAGAAACCAAAACCAAAAACAAAAACTAAAAACTCAAACAAACAAGATTTTTTATCAAATTTAAAAACAAAAACAGAAAACCAAAAATAAAAACGGAAACAAACACCCCCTAAATTTAGTTGTTTTCAATGGTGGCTCATGGAGCAGGCTCAGGCTCTGATAAATTCGAGGTTCAATTATTCTAAGCAAAACAATATCATTTTATTTAGAAGAGTTGAGCCTCAGATAAGCTTGGGTCTGGATAACCCAGACTTTGATCTAATAAAAAAAAATAAATTATTCTATATTTTTAATTTAAAAAAAAAACTTGGTACATGGGTCAGCCTATTATCATCTTTAAAATTAATAAGTTCTTATAAACTAAAATAAATAAATTACTTTTCATTTAACAATCTCTTTTTTAATCAAATTTTAAATTCTTTGATATATAAGAACATTTTTTCAATCATATTTAAAATTTTTAAAGTTTATCCAATTTTAACTGATTTTGTGATGATCTAATACAGATTTAACCTTAAATTTGTTAATTTTAGACAAATTAAAACTAACATATCATAATTAGTAAAACTCTCATAAGATTATCAATTAATTTTAATCTATTGTTTTTTAGATCAAATTCATATTAATTTTTCCTTAAAAATAAAAACAATCTAAAATTAATTTATCATAATTAGTATAACTATAATAAAATTATCAAGTCAAATAGTTCTTTCTCTTTACTCTTATAAGATAATTTAAAATTAATTTGTTATAAATAATAAATTATGACAAAATATCAAATAAATTTAACCTATGAGCTTTGAATCGAATTGAGATTAATTTTTCATCTACTAAAAATAAAAGTTAAATTTACTAAACTCTTTATAATTTGAAATATTATCAAATATATTCGTAACCTTTAGAAAGTATTGTCAATTTTTTAATTTTAATTTTATAATAATTGTCCTTACCATTAATTGCAAACTTTAAAACAATATTACATAACAAAAAATGACATCGTTTTAGAGTTTGCAATTAAATTTCTTAACAAAAATTAGTAACAAAACATTAAAATTATAAATAATTTAAAAGTTAAGAAATACATTAACAACATATTAATTAACTCTAAAAATAAATATTCAACCTTAATAGATGTTTTGCACCTAAATGTTCCCAACATCAATCATTATATCATATAAACAAATTAGTGGTAAGGATGCTTTTTATATTTATTGCATGTACATCATAGGAATGTATACATTTCTCACTTTTGATCATAAATTAACAATTAAAATGATGATGTGGTTGGAATGCTTACTCAGGAACTTCCACTTTTTTTCTAATGCACAAAGTAAAAATTACCAACAACGATTTCTTCTAACTACCAACTGTCGCCGCCAGTTGGTCCATCATATGAGGATTTTACTGATCATGTCCATCTGGTAAAGGAACAACCTTGTGGAAAGGTACTTTTCTCTGAGGCAATGTCCCATTCTCTTCATCGTCCTCAAATTCCAGAAAATAGCTATACAAGCCAAAACATAGAAACATGTTATTACCCCATGAAAAACAGCATCATCTTGGTAAGCATCAAGTTTAATATGCAAACGTGCAAGCATGTAGAAAAAGAGGAGACTAATGCAGTTTCTCTACTATGGACTTTTGTATCCATAAACTGGATATTTGGCAAGAGAATTCTCTGCTAGTCGAAGAACATCGGTTAACGATTAAAGAAGATGGCAGTACAAACACAAAAACACTAACTATAGCAGTCATTTCAGGGGTTGTACATTTCGGGATACCGCAATAAATTTATCTCAGTTTTTGAACAAAACAGACATGAAATGCAAGAAGGCACTCACTCATCAGTCTTTCTCTGAAGTTGTGTAACATTGTTGATCCATGAGACCCGCCGGAGAAACAAAATATAACAAGTAGTCAGTCCCTAATCCCAGTCGCAAAGCATTTCAAGTTGAAGAAGGAAACTAATAAAATTTGAAGGGCTAATTGCAACTACAAAACAGCAGATGGGATGAAAGCAGTACCTTTCTAGGGTGGCCAACAACAGTTGCCTTATAGAGTGTTGTAGTTCCCGGATAGACAGCCAAAACATGCTTTCCAACAGCGAAATCCAAGATGGTAGAAGGATTATTGCGTTTGGGGAAAGGTATGATGCTTGATGAAGGAAGCTTGTACTTTCTGAATGCAACAGACAAGAACAAAGACATCATTTATGGAAGAAGTACAGGAATGCATTATTAAGGTTTTTATAGCATAAGCAAAAATTCTGATTTTACTTTTGGCCGCTACCATCTTCATCATCACCCGGCTCCTCATCAAGTACTTCAAATCTACAAAAGAGAACAAAGAAAAAGATTCTGAATTAAACTAAAGGGCTTGGAGTAGTTGTGTTTCTATCCTACACAAATCCCGTCTCTACCATTTATTGACAATTGTGTGCCCATAAATGCTAATCGCTTTTCTGATGAGCCAACCGTTGAAGCAAACAACTTGTTCCAACAGGAATGAGAAAATGTATACAGGAAATCTTAGAATGTCTGTAATTGGAAGGTATGCTGGCTCCAATAATCAATGGCAATATAGCGTAAAGGTGTTTAATATAAATGAATCGACAGCATTCTTATAGTTACTCATACTTAAGATTTCCTTCCTACTATTATCCTCTAAAACCATAACTGGATCATTTTGTGCTTGAATACATTAATTTTCTGCCCACAGAGTTTGATAAACTAAACTTTATTCGAAAGAATAAAGAAAAAGTTCGTATACTTCTTTTCAAGCTTGGCATCTCTAGTTGAGCTCAATTAGCTTGCAGGCAGAACATCAACAAATTATGACCTCGTAACTAAAGTAACCTTTGCAGTAATTGGGCAAGCAAAAGAGCAGCGAAAAACTAGCATTGAAAGTATCAAGGCTAGCATACTTCAATAACTTCTCGAGTTAATAACTTGAGCATCTCAGCTGCAGAGAATAATAACTTACTCTTTTGTTTCTCTATCAAAATGCATGACTTTTACAACAAACCACTCATCGTTTTCGGCATTATCTGCTCTGACCCTAGCTGCCACCTGATTAGGCCAGAACATCAACGCATTTGGTATAAAAAATGATATGACAACTATATTGTAGAACACAAATGAAGAAAAACATAAGGGTCCTAAAGCAAGGAAAATGTAAGAACTATCTATAAGCTTAAGGATTTCTACAGCTGTATAACTTCACCAAGTTTCAAATGCATACCTGCTCGCCCTTCAGACTAGCACAAGCCTCAAGTTGACTTCTTGCAGAAGCATTAATATTTGAGATATCTGAATCAGCCTTCATCCTTTTCTTTTTCTGATCATTACCTATTGTAATGTATCAAATATAAACTCGTGAACACAAGCATAGGCATTCTAATGGTAAATAAAAAGAACTTTTTCCTTGCAATGTAGGCACTTTCCACAATTGGTGTTCAGAAATCCAAAAATACTTGAATTATTTGAAGGTGCCCTTTTTTTCTTTTATTTGAGAGGCCCTTAATTATGTTAGGAGAAATTCCATGACATTTACAACCCCACAGACTCAAGTCCCAACTTTTCAAAGGCCAAAGATACTCGGCTAATGAAGTCTTATCGAAGATCTAGTTAATAACATCCAAGGCAAGGATAAAACCCACTAAGGAAAGAGCACCTGCTCACACCAGTGTAATCCAGAAAAAGGCAACACCACAAAAAAACGACGTTGCACAAGCCATTTGAAGAAATGTATGCCACTATCGGAAAACTTTCAACCTTTTGTAGAAAGTCTAAGGGTTGTCATTCTGGTACAATAAGCTTTGAAAAGAAGGAAGTGCATCTGATAATCACAGGAAGAGTTTCTAGAGTTCGTGTCAAGCAAACATGAAACTTAGTGTTCACTGTAGGTAACATACCAATCTTCCTTCGTTGTCCTGAAGGTCCAGATGTCAGCAAAACTTCTATTTGACTCAACAGGGCATTAGAGACACTGCATCCACATAAAAAAAGGCCAGTCAAATTATCTTATAATGTCACCCACAGAAAAATATGTGATCTGACCAATATAGCATGTTATTAGACTGTTCATCAAATCAAAGTAGGGAACACTTTGTTCAATATGTTGAGACAGTGTCATACTTTACTTCACTTTCTGAAAGATCTTTGGCCCTAATGTATAAAGTTTTAAGCTGTGACAAAGAATCATCACCAGGCTTCTCAGCGACCTCAGGAGCTGCATTGACATGCCAAAAAAAATCCTTAAATCAGCTGCATATGCAGATAAAAGTAAATAGAGATCAATATTCGAAGCACCAACAAAAGATAAGCATGCAAAACTTAGGCTATGTTTGGTTGGACATAAAGTTTTTAATGGAATAGAATAGAATGATTTATAATGGAATGAATGCTAATGGATGTAATATTAGAAAATTATTGTTTGGGAGGGATAGAAGAGTTCATAATGTCATATAGTGAAATGTTGTTTAGATGAAGGGTTTATAATGTAATATAGTGTATCATTTTACATTCCATCCTAAACCTTCCAAATTGGAGATTTTCTATTTTTACTGTTTATTATGAAATGAGATGTAATATGAAACCCTCCTCTTTTATCTCATTTCATTCCATTCTATTGTAAACCTCCTCCTAAACGGTAGAATAATATTACATTACATTCCATTCCATTATAAAACCCCCAACCAAACATAGCCTTAGTTAATCATTAAACATCTATGAAGAGAAAAACCAAAGGAGTAATTAAATGAATGGAACTGAGCTATGAATGGAATATAATCAAATAATTGTCTGAAGGGCCTGCCTTGACAGTTTCTTATGCTGAAAACCAATTGAAAGATCACTAAGGGAATACACCTAATAAAGCATCACGACCTATCTACTATTGAACAGACTTTAAGTGAAATATGCAACGTCACAACATTAATATACCTGACAATAACTTTAGAAAAAAAAATAATGATAATAAGCAACCCCAGAAAACTTGAGTTTCTTCTTCTTCTTTGCCTTTTTTTTTTGGCGACAATGCAACTAAATTTCCCATTTGATTGGAACTGACAAAGTTAATTCCTATCAAATCTACACAAGAAATTAATCAAACGTAAATCCCATAAACATTCCATAAACACCAACATTACACTGACATTGATCAATACAAAATCAATTAATCATGATCCAAGCAGCAAAATCAACACATGGGATCGTCAAATTACCAACATTACAATCACCCACATAGATTATACCCTCAAAGGTTCAATCTTTAGGGCACTAACCAGCTTGGAGCTTTATATGCATCTTGTTGATCTCCACAAGCACTTGCTCTTGCTGTTTCCTCAACCGATCGAGCTTGCTCGAGTTTTCAGAGATTCCCTCAAAGTCCGGCACCGACATCTTTGTTGGGTCCTTAAAAGGAAAAAAATTTCAGAGCTCTGTCTCTCCAATTCGATCAAAATCCTTACTTTGGTAGAAAGTTTTTCAACTGGAGTCGCAAAAGGAATGCCCTTTATTATTTTCTGTTTTCTTGTTTAAAGTTTAGGTTTTTTTATGACTTCAATTACTAAATACATATTTAGTGTGCACAAATACCTAATTAGGGTAGGGTTTTTAAAAATTATCCCTTTTATTATTTAACGGAACTCATAATTAACATAAATATCTTTAAGGCTATCATATTAAAAAAATCATTTTGTTAAATATTAAATCTACCTTGATGTAGAATTTAAAATTTTGACGAAGCTCTGTTTTTTCTTTAGGTAAACAAATAAATAGGTAGATCAGATCAAATAATGACAGAAAAAGGAACAGTAATATGTAATAGGAATGTTTCCATGTGACATTGTTCTCTTTCTCGTGAGTCATGACCTTTCTGATATCAACAAATTATGGCATGCAAAGAGAACTCAAAATCTCACAACATTACATTTTTCATATTTCAGTCTTTCATTTCTAACCATTTCTTTATTTGAGACTTATTTTCTCAGATTATTTAGAGCAAAAGAGCACAATATGGGTATAATAATCACCACTGTTCCTTCAGTCTTTGCTCGCCAAATGCTAAAACTTGTAAGTTATGAAGGAGACAAAATGATTTCCATTGGAAAACTAACCTGAAAGCATAGAATTTGACCGCCCAAAGTTCAGTTAGGTAGGCCGTTTCGAATCTTAAACAGTCTCTAAAAGCCAATCATAAACATTATCTTCCCCTAAGCCCAATTATCTTATAATGGATTTGAAGAGTTCAAAGTCTCTGACTTTTACCAACAAATTAAGGTCATTATCATTATCGGACTAGGTGTCCCTCCTGTGAATTGCGTGTAAAAGTCGGACTAGAATGAAAACAATGACACTCCTACAGATCATTCTTTCAAACTGTACTTAATTAGTTTCTAGTTTTATGATATTGACTGCAACGATATAAATGCAAATGTTTTCTGCCATGTGTCCCAAAGCTTCAGCTGGAATGATTCAGTCAGAGTTTAGATCCTAACATAATTAAATGTCACATATAGTATAATGAACCACCCTCAGAAGGGAACTTGAGTTGGAGCTTAGATCAGTGGGAGTAACTTGATAGTCTTGAAACAGTCTTCCCATCTATTCTCTGAAACCCACCTGGGAAACTCATTCAAAGGTAGGAAAAATTAAAACTTTCTTGGTAATCGTCAAATTTTCATCTCAAAAGTCCAAGCTTTATTCCGCCTGTTGGTTGTTTCTTCTCTTTCTGTTTCTTTGCTTCTGAATCTTATTTTTCTTGATAGAGAACAGTGAAAGGTAGGATTAACATTTGACGTCAACAATCGACGTGCATTAGATATTCTGTCAAGGTATTCCTATAGAAAGAAGAATCATTTATTTATTGCCACATTCAGTTGTTCTCGTTCATAAGTTTCTTGATATGGTTTTTGTTTCTTTCGAAGTATTTTCATTTTCATTAGCTTTTATTGGAAGTTGGATTTGGTTCATATGCGTGATGTCTGGTATTGGATGGAAGGTTTTTCAGTATGACATTTTTTGAGATTTGAATTGGGTTGATGTGGTAGATTTCTGGTAATTTGGAGGTAGGCCATCGTTGTAGGTTCACTGGAAACAGAAGTTCATTTTTTATTAATTATGTGTACACTATCTTGCCCTCAAGGGGTGTGGCCTTGACTAAAACTGTAATGAGAAGTTGTCGTTACAAAGATGGACTAGGTTGTCTTGGACTTGGAAGGAGTATAGAAGATGTTTGAGCGTGGGCATACTTTCATGTTCTAGTTTAGAAAGATGTTGTAAGAGGAATATTTCTGAATCTGAACTTTGTAATCAAACATCGAAAGAAAAGTTAATAAGTTTGAGCTTGAGCGAGTGTCAATAATACATGATATTGGTAGGATTGGCATGCTTGTTACTGCCAATGCATGTTGCGATCCAGACGGCTGGAACAATTCATTTATGTTGTCTGTTAACTGGACTGTGCATGCATATGTGTGATGTTTGGCGAAGTTATTATTTTCTTAAATGCTTATGAGACTGCATTTGATTGATTTCAGGCCTTTGGCCTATCTGATGAGAAGATTGCAGACTTGGTGATCTTTTGGAGAAGGGGTTCCTTTCATTCGAAAGCATCTATATTTGTAAACTCTATCACCTTCTGGAGAGGATACCGATCTGTTGGTTTTCAGATTTGGACCTCTGGGATCTCAAACTTGGAAAATTTTGAATAAGATGCAAAATGCGGAGGTATGAAACTTCAAGCAATTGTTATAAGAGGAAAGGGTTCTTAACTTTTCTTGTTCTTTTAGTATTTTTAAGTTCTGATAATGGTGGAGATACGGACATGTCTGACTTTAGATTACTTTTAAATGCAGTGGCAATACAAGGAAACCTAGTGAGACGATGAGGGTTTTCATGACAACTTTTATTGGAATCATTTGTGGCTTCTTTTTAGGAATATCCTTTCCAACAGTTTCTTTATCCAAGGTTAATATCCTTTCTATTAATGCCAATGTTGTGTGGAAGAAACTAAACAGTTCAAGTATACTTATTTTGATATTCTTGAAACTGGTAGGTGAACCTTCCGTCCGGTCTGTTTCCTTCGATTGATCTCACATATATTGATAACAAGTATTCTGGTCTTTCAACCCAAGCTCTCTTCAATGCTTGGGCTTCTCTGAATGGAAACAGAGACAAATCTCTTGAACTTCATTCATATGATGATACAAAGGTAAGTCTTTATCTAAACTGTTCTTATGCAAACACTACCACTAGGTCCGTCCTTAACTGTCGTGGCCATGATTCTTTGGGTTTTTCAGCCAATTCCGACTCTGTGATTGTGTTACAGAAACTACAATATCTAACTGTCAACTGAGAGAATATTTGGAAATAAATGAAACCTAAAGGCTGTCATATGCAGATGAAACCAGAACTTGTTTGGGATTATGAACTTGTACATCATCCTTACCTCATCCTGTGAAGGCATTAGCTTCTGACCTTACATAAATTGGAAGTGTTTCTCACTTGGAAATTAGCAGAAAACTTTCTTTATGGATGTTATCTCTCTTTACTAATTCTTGAACCCTTTAAAATATGCAGATCTGGGTTCGAACAAATCCTCGAGGAGCTGAGAGACTGCCTCCTGGTATAGTTGTATCCCAGTCAGATTTATACCTCAGGAGATTGTGGGGTCAGCCTGAAGAGGTTGGAACCTCCAGCATGACTGCTTTAATGTCTAATTCTGTGTTAGTGGGCACTACGGTATTGGAAGTCATAAACTAGAACAATTTAAGTTATTAGTAGCTCAATGCAAAAAATGTGAGGAGACATTTGACAAAGTGATTATTTATAGCATAGATTAGTAGGGGCATAAAGTTTCTCAAGATCTTCTACCAAGCTTAAACTGCCAGAAACTGTACTTCATCGTGAGCTGTGAATTTGATTCTTGTTTGATGCATGGACTGTAGTTCAAAGCCAATTTGTGGCTTCATGATACAACTGGGACTTAATTTCAATTTGTCACGTAGATTTTGGATTGCTGAAGAAGGAGAAGCAGGTTTTGAACACTCTATTAGGTATATAAAGCAAATAGTATGAATGTTAGGATGTCTCTCACTTGGCCTTAATAATATCATATCCACCGAGCTTTACTACTAATAATAACTGTTCCTTTCTTGTTTAATATGATTCTCAACTTTTTTGATGATTAATTCTGGTCCTTTATTCTCTAGTCTGAACCTTTTAATTGATGGAG
This sequence comes from Erythroxylum roigii, assembly GCA_027576455.1. Lineage (NCBI taxonomy): Eukaryota > Viridiplantae > Streptophyta > Magnoliopsida > Malpighiales > Erythroxylaceae > Erythroxylum > Erythroxylum roigii. The sequence continues at coordinate 2,596,670 of JANZXV010000211.1, read as the reverse complement.
GTGGAATTTGCAGGATTTATACATCAAGCCCAAGTATCTGGTGACTTTTACAGTTGGGTATGGTCAGATGAATAATATTGATGCAGCAGTCAAAAAGGTCATTATCCTCTCTCTCTCTCTATATATGTGTGTATATGTATATATATACGTAGTAGCTTACTTTCATTTTTTTCTCAACAAAACAGTTTTCAGATGACTTCTCAATCATGTTGTTTCACTATGATGGTCGGACCACTGAATGGGACGAGTTTGAGTGGTCGAAGCGGGCTATCCATGTGAGTGCTAGCAAGCAAACAAAGTGGTTAGAAACTAGCCCTTTTGTCAATTTTGTTTGAATCTGAATGGATTGTGTGCTTGAGTTGTATTTCTCATAAGCTCATCATAATTCAATCAAGGTGGTATGCTAAACGCTTTCTGCATCCGGACATTGTTGCACCTTATGATTATATTTTCATGTGGGATGAAGATCTTGGAGTGGAGAATTTTGATGCGGCAGAGTAAGTGGCTCTTGATGTACTGTTATGATTGAATATGTTGTTTCAGGAACAATGAAGAAATTAAATACTTCTTTGATTTAGATACATAAAATTGGTAAAGAAACATGGTTTGGAGATTTCACAACCTGGTTTAGATCCCAGCAGAGGAACAACATGGGCTATGACAAAGAAGAGAGATGATACAGAAGTTCACAAGTATGACTGACTGCCTAATCTGTTCCCTTCCATTCTATACGTTTTGGTTGCATCGTTCCTAACTTTATACTCTCTCCTTTTCCTTGCTTGCTGAAGGGACACCGAGGAGCAGCCTGGTCGGTGCACTGATCCGCATTTGCCACCATGTGCAGCGTATGCAAAGATATAATGTCTATGTTAAACATACTGTAACCTGTTGATGAACTCTGATTTCTCAAGAACTGGTTTGCCTTACTGTAGCTATTTGATGCACAGATTTGTTGAAATCATGGCTACCGTGTTTTCTAGGGATGCATGGAGATGTGTTTGGCACATGATTCAGGTCTTCGGCTATGTACTTGAATACTCTCATTATAGGAACTCCTTCAGATTTTCTTGCATATTAGCCTGACATCTCAATATTCTTGCAGAATGACTTGGTTCATGGATGGGGTTTAGACTTCGCTTTGAGGAAATGTGTTGATGTTAGCAACCCTTTTCTCACCTTTATTAACTTGCTCTTTCTGGCCTTAGCAATTTCTCACATTTGTGACCATGCTTGGAAACAGCCTGCTCATGAGAAAATAGGAGTCGTCGATGCTCAGTGGATCGTACACCAAGGTGTTCCTTCACTTGGAAACCAGGTTAAACTGAAGCCATTAAGCTCTTAAGCAAAGCTGTTATGTTTGACATATAACTAATCTACATTCTCTTCTTCATTAAGGGGAAAACCGAAACTGGAAGAGCACCATGGGAAGGGGTACGTAATTCCTGCACACATATCAACTGTTTTGATGACTTCCTTCCTCTCTACTGCTTGATCAGATTGCATGCCCAAAGGTCTAACCCTTGTATCCTTTTGTAACGTCTTGTCAGGTGAGGGAAAGATGTCATAATGAATGGGCAATGTTTCAAGATAGAATGGCTAATGCAGAGAAAGCTTACTTTGAAGAAAAGAGAGCTAGGGCATACAAATCAACAAGAAGTTAGGAGGATGAACTCAATTGCTACATAAGTACGTCATGGAATTCTTGCATCTTAACCCCTATGGTGATGCAATTTTGACAATGATAATGCTGTTTTCCTGGCATAACTTATTGAATTCAAGAATTAATGTTCTTCGTTGCCTTAGTTATTTGTTGTGATTGATCTGTTTGCATACCAGGATTAGTTTTTTTCTTGTTCATTCAAAACAAAAACCCATTAAATCTAAACAATCATACTAAACTTTTTTTGTACAAACCATTGTAGGACTTGCATCATGGTTTTGAAAATGCTAAATTTTATTAAGTTCAGAGAATAATATGAACTTGGATTGGAATTTATATATAAACAAGAATCGATATGCATACGGGGTCTTAGGATCATCAGAATTGAGACATAAGTGAACAACTTTCACAGTTTCAATAACAAATCTAGCTTCCTGACATGCATCCTCCAACAGCTCCACCATTACCAGCAAATCCTGAAGCAGCTCCAAACCTTCGAGCCACCTCCACCATTTCTAGGTTTAAGGTACCAGGAGATTCATTCCTAAAGATGCTTATGTACAGGTTGGCACATCAGATAGTTTAGAAGCCTTTTAAACTCATAGGAATCAGCAAGAAGCTGCATTGCTTATTTGACATTGGATTTGACACCAAAAAGCTACAATTCTCAGCTGCACAACTTTACTACCATTTGTGTTAAAATATGCTTCTGATGTCCAATTCTAAACAGAGTGAAATTCTGTGATTTAACGTACCTTCTAAGATTGAAATTTCGGTTCATTCTACACGTTCGGTAATGAATTTGTCTCCATTACCTGCATTAGCAACTAAGAAGTGAAAAATCCATGTAACCACCCTTTAAGAACCTCCTGCACAACGACATAGGAGAAGCATTGCATCCATGAAAGGATTGACATGGAAGGATAAGATTGCTGGGGAAGATAAAAATGGCAACTTGAAATAAATTTTGTGGTTCAGTTACTATTATACAGATCACCAAAAGGGAAATTTCTCTAAGCATATTTGGAGATCATATGATCAATCTTATTCTCTCTGCAATGTAGAAAACTTGAAATTTGCCACCAACAATCGCACACCTCCATATTAACTTTCACTATGCAACGGATTAACCTGCAAGTAGAAGACAGCCTTTTTCAACAAGAAGCAATAAATATAGCTAGATTGAGCAATCTTGGAAATGCACAGAATTCCAACTAAAGAAAGGAGAACAATTAGTTAAACCAATCAAAAGTCAAAACCAAAGAAATTAAACTTCTGAAACATAATCCTGAAAGAACAGAGACAGAAGAGAGGTCCAGATGATCAAGAGAAGCTAACTGTACGAGATCGTGCTTAGGGTTGAGGCTTGATGAAGAGGTCATCTGAAAAGCTCCAACCTGACTGTAGCCCAGAAGTTGCCGAGACTACAAGATGTCGTATACATCATTTGGATTGCCCAACAGACCAACACTAGCATGAGCTTTGCTCCCTGTAATCCCATTATCATTACATCATTATTTGAACTTCTCTCCCCCAAAGTTCACAACTTTCCGACGAACCCTTATCTTCCGGTGACTGTGATCGACGCCACTGAGACAATTCTAACACTCCTAAACAACAGTTTGTGTTCGAACATATGTTTATGACACCAAGATACGGGGAGACTGGATTGACTAACTTTACCATGTCGGATTGTGCGTTGGGTACTGTTGACTTTAACAAGTAATATTCAACTTCCGACGCCATTGCTGATGCTCGTCGCCGTTTGCCTACTTCCCGCCATCTTTTGAGTTTCAAGAGTAACTAGTTCCAAACCCGGTGCTTTGCACGGGTTGTTACAATATTAATAAGAATATTAGTTATGATTAATAAATGTATAATTTGAAAAGAATTTG
>JANZXV010000211.1:2578181-2593015 GCA_027576455.1 Erythroxylum roigii | reverse complement strand
TAAATGGGAACTAAAGACATAACAGATAAAGAGATAGAATAAGAGACTAAAGAAATCTTACTTGTTTCTTATTTTCTCAAAAAATTAAATTCTAACTTGTTTCTTACTTGATTCTGATCGCAAGGAACAGCTCGTCGTTATAAGTAGTGTATACGAACAGCTCCCGACTTTCTATTCAGACAAATAATACAAAGAAAATGCTGGAAATGCTGGAAGGCGAAGCAAATGCTGGATGGTGGTGGACTGAGCTGCTCGTGAGAGGGGAAAAAGCGAGAAGGCGATACGACGATGCAAAGTACAATGTAAGAAGCTGTTTGATTTTCAAGAAGAATGAGCTCTGCGTAAATTATCCAAAGCGTGTGATGCAAAGTCCCTCTTCCCACGCGCCTTTATTTATTTGACATTGCTTGAACCAGCTCATCTCAAATATTGACCTTGCAGCGTGTGATGAGTAATCTGTCTGTACGATGATCATTTTGACCCATGTCCGATAAGGCGTGTGCTAACGCGCCAAGACTATGCCGTAAAGCATTACAAAAACATTATTCTCACAAGCATTATTCTCGAGCAAAAGCAAACTTGGCAGTCTGCTGTTAAAAAACTATGCCGTAAAGCATTATTCTCACAAGCATTAAATGCTCTGCGAAAGCATTAAATGCTTTGCGTAAACCGAAGTTCACAAAGCATTACAAGCTGTTGAGAAGCTGAGAAAGCACCGTGAAATGCTTGATAAAGCATGGAAATGTTTTGGAGGGAACACAGAGCATTAAATGCTTTGCGTAAACCGAAGTCACAAAGCATTAAATGTTGTTGACAAGTTGAGATTGTGAAAGCAGCGTGAAATGCTTGATAAATGCAAGGAAATGTTTTGGAGGGAAATTGAAGGTAAGGATTGAGGTTTAAGTAAATAAGTAGATTGGGCTAAGTATCGGGCTTTAAGGCCCAACTTTTATAAATTACCCATTTGTTTAAAATAATTTTATAGTTCTCTTAAAATTTCCACAATCATTGTTTATATTTATAAATTATTCTTTAACATTAATATTTTTAATTTTGGTAAAAATATTAAATTATAAAATGAAAATAGTAGTTTATTCATAGCATGTGAGAAATCCTAAGAAGTGTTTTAAACTTTAATATGTTAAAGAATATTTAATTCAATATATCGATATTTAAGTTTTAGTTATTTATCTTTTAAGATTTTAAATATTAAGTATTTATTTTAAATATGTAAGTCTTGGACAAGGCTTACGGGCATTGCAACTTGGTTTCCCGGGGCAGTTGTATGAGGATAGTAGGATTGGCATACCTTCAGGATCTATGAACAAGGACTCCTAAAGAGACGAGGTGAGTCGGTCTTTGCAGCTTATCAGATACTCGAGGATCTGGATTCCATCAAATATATCCTGTATTTTTACTTATTTATGTAATTAGTGTAAATTTTATTTACTTAATAATTTATCGTGCTAGTTTTACCTATTCTATCTGTAACCTGCATCATTCTTCTATTGTCTCATTTGCATGTGAATCTATCAGAAACAGTCTCTCTACTATGTAGGGATAAAGTTGTGTACTATCAGATCTTTCCAGACCCCGCTTTATTGCTGGACTTCAGACTGCGTGATGATTCAATTCATTGCTTGTGCAAAAAACATCAAAAGAAGCTCGGATAATATTGGCAATACATATGCCAAACCATCTTGTGGACGAATCAAGCAGGTGAAAAATCAATTGAAGCAGCTCAATAAGGGATCCATGAGTATTACTGACTTTCTCCATAACATCAAAGCTAAAGCTGATGAACTTGTAATACTCGATGCTCCTATAGATGATGATGATCTTTTAGACATAATTCTTGAAAGCCTTGGAGATGGCTACAAAGAATGGGTTCGTGTAGTCCAGGCTAGGGAAATGGCAACCTCTTTCGATGAACTACATGAAAAACTTCTGAATTTCAAAACATCTATTCAAGGTAACAACAAACTTGAACCTGTCTATTTTCCTACTACTGCTAATCCAACAAATCGCTCCAGTCATAGATGGCACACTCAACCACATTCTAGTTAGAACTCGGCAAACAACAATGGTTGGCGTGTTGGGTTTTTGAAGAAAAAGAAGATGAATGAGATGGTATAAGATAAAGTTTAAACAATACGTAACACTCTCATACTTTTATTGTTAAACTTAATTGCCATATATAGACAAAATACAAACAACTAAAATAGATTTTTCAGCCACCAAATCTAGCTTATAAGATAAGATTGAAGTAATCTGAGACTTATTCTAAGATAATCTAAGACCTATTCTAAAGGAATTTAAACAACTCTAAAATTTGAATTAATTCCCAACATGGCGTTCATCTGGCAGCAGCAACACAAATTGGCGTTCATCGTCCCAAAGCTCCACCAGTGCTACCAATACTGAATCTAATCGAAAACCATATCTTGGCTATTGTCAAATTTGTATAATTAAAGGACACACAGCTAAACATTCTCCATCTTTTTGTTTGGTACCAGTTCACACATCCAACAATACCAATACAACTTCCTCATGGCAACCACAAGCACATCTTGCTGCAAACAACTCTAATACACCAACATGGCTTCTGGATAGCGGTGCTTCTCATCATATCACTTCAGACTTAAGCAATCTGTCACTCCATACACCTTACAATGGATTCGAAGATATCATGGCTGTTGATGGAACTAGTTTTCCCATAACTCATATTGGTTCCACTTCTCTCAAAGCTCCAAATGCTCAATTTTTTTTAGACAATGTTCTTTATGTTCTTAACATGAAAAGGAATCTGATTTCAATTTCAAAATTTTGCATTTCTAATAATACCTCCATTGAATTCTTACTGAACTCTTTTATTGTGAAGGATCTTCACAAAGGAGCAGTGCTTCTGAAGGGTCACACTAAAGATGGTGTATATGAGTGGCCAATATCCTCACCCCTTATTGCCTTTTCCAGTGTCAAAACTACCTCATCATAATGGCACAATAGATTAGGCCACCCTGCACTTCCAATTTTAAAACATGTTATTTCCAGTAATCATTTGGATTTATCATCCTCTATTCCATTGCATCTTTCATGTAATGCATGTTATTGCAATAAGAGTCACAAACTTTCTTTTTCCAACTCTACCATTACTTCAAGTCGGGCTCTTTAGATGATCTTTTCTGATGTCTAAACCTCACCAATTGTCTTTTATGATGGCTTTAGGTATTACGTCATCTTTGTGGATCATTATACTAAATATATTTGGTTTTATTCTTTAAAACAAAAATCAAGTGTGAAAGAAATATTCATCATATTTAAAGCCATTGTAGAAAAATACTTTTCACATTAATGCCTTATATTCTAACAATGGTGGTGAATATCTTGCCCTTTCTAATTTGCTTGCTGTTTAAGGTATAGTTCATTTCACTACTCCGCCCCACACAACTGAACACAATGGTTTCTTTGAACGTCGTCATCTCCATATTGTCGAAACAGGTCTCACTCTTCTCTCCCATGCCTCTATTCCATTAACTTACTGGTCTAATGCCTTTGCCACAGTAGTGTATTTGATCAATCGACTACTAACTCCGACATTAAATGTCTCTTCTCCATATGAATTTTTTTTTAGTTGTCCTCCTAATTACTCAAAACTCAAAGTATTTGGGTACCTATGTTACCCTTGGCTTGGGCCAAATACCTGCCACAAATTGGATTATCATTCCAAACCTTGTGTTTTCCTAGGATATTCATTAACTCAAAGTGCCTACTTATGTCTTGATCCTTCAATATCCAAAGTTTATATTTCTAGGCATGTTAGGTTCATTGAGTCAGTATTTCCATTCAAATCCTTACAAACACAATCTCCACGTTCCCAACCCACCACTATTTCTACTTGAATACCACCAATAATAAAAATACAATCTATGACTTCGCCACTTATGCCACCATCTGAAGTTGGTACTCAATTGCAACTCCAGTGTGAACCTTCAACTACCACAAACACATTCAACCTGACAATAATCAACTCCATAAGATCCAATCATCCTATGCAAACCAGATCCAAAGATAACATTCACAAACCTATTCAAAAACTCAATCTTCATACACAACTAACCAAATCTCATGATGTTGAACCCACCACACCAACTCAAGCTCTTAAGGATCCAAAATGAAGACATGCCATGTCCGAAGAATATAATGCTCTTGTTTGGAATGGGACTTGGGAGCTAGTTCCACTTTATCCTACTCAAAATATTGTTGGTTGTAGATGGATTTTTTGCACTAAATGAAAGTTTGATGGTTCTGTTGGCAGGTTCAAGGCTCGCTTAGTTGCAAAAGGTCTTCATCAACGTCCAAGAGTGGATTATTATGACACATTCATCCCCGCAGTCAAATCCAGTACAATTCGACTTGTTCTCAGTCTTGCAGTAAGTCATGGATGGACTCTTCACCAACTTGATGTTAACAATGCATTTTTGCAAGGTCATCTCCATGAAATAATGTTTATGCATCAGCCCCCTGGTTTTGTGGACAAAGATTTTCCATCACATGTTTGCAAATTAGAAAAAGGGCTAAAATAGGCTCCGCGTGCTTGGTATTAAGAACTTCGCAATTTTCTTCTTCAAAGCGGTTTAAAAAATTCTCATTCTGATACATCTTTATTTGTGTTCAAGTCTGGTGGACACCTATTATATCTACTTGTATATGTTGACGATATCATTATTATAGGGGATGATGCACCTTTGATAAATCAGTTTGTTCAATCACTTGCCAATCGCTTCTCACTTAAAGATCTTGGAAATCTTTCTTATTTTCTTGGTGTAGATATTATACCTAACAAGCAAGGCTTTCTGCTGTCACAACGACGATATTTACAAGATCTTCTTACTCGTACTCGCATGTCTGATGCAAAACCAGTTCAAACTCCACTTCCAACAAATTCCACACTTTCTTTACATTCAGGGCTAATCTATCTGATCCTACAAAATTTCAAGCTGTTGTGGGTAGTCTCCAGTACCTTTTTCTCACTCGTCTGGATATTGCTTTTGCCGTCAACAAACTCTTTCAGTTTATGCACAGGCCTACAACTGAGCTTTGGACTCTTGTTAAGCGTTTGCTTCGTTATCTTTATGGAACTCTTAATCTTGGCCTTCAGCTATATTGTGATTCTCCACTTTCATTGCATGCCTTCTCAGATGCAGATTGGGCAGGTGACAAGGATACTTTTTGCTCAACTATTCCCGACATTGTTTACCTTAGTAGAAATCCAATTTCATGGAGTTCAAAGAAACAACTCTCTGTAGCTCGTTCCTCTATTGAGGCAGAATATCGTTCTGTTGCCAATACCACTGCTGAAATCAATTGGGTGTGTTCTTTATTAGATGACCTTGGTATTCAGTTGCAAAATTGTCTAGTGATTTACTGTGACAACATTGGCACAAATCAATTGTGCTCCAATCCTATCTTTCACTCCAAAATGAAGCATGTGGCTATCGATTTTCACTTCGTACGTGATCAAGTTCAAAATGGCACTCTCAAAGTTGCTCATGTCTCCTCCACAAATCAACTTGCAGATGCCTTAACCAAGCCACTTCCACGAAACCGCTTTCTTTTACTACGAGACAAGATTGGCCTCTCTCATCGAGACCCATCTTGAGGAGGAATAATATCGCTATGAAGATTTGATCTATTTCTGATAATAATCACTTGATACATACAATCTGTATATTAACTGCATATCTCATCCTATTTAATATTTGATTTTTTTTCAAATTGTTCTAGTTGTACTAAGGCTCATTTGTTCTATAAATTTGTATCATTCGTTTCAATATATATACAGAAAAGTTCTCAGTTATTTCCTCTATTATGTAACACTGCTTATATTCCATTCCCATATTTGAGAATGGGTCTGACCATGGTTGAGTTAATTGAAGGGTTTTGCTAGTGGAAATGAACAAGCTTTTATTAGCATTGAATTAAACTTATAAGTGAATTTTAGGTAGCCTGCACCTCTTTAAGCTTAACTAGTAATTAAGGATTGATGGGTGAACATCTCTTGAAATTTTTGCTTTTATTTTTTATTTAATTTCATGTGAAGCATTTCTTTCCCACTATTTTGCTTTGTTTTTTTTTAAAGACTATTTTGTCTTCATTTTAGAAGGTTTTTGGTGCAATCTTTTTTTCTCTTTTCAATATATAATATTTAGTAAATAAAATTGACTTGGGTAAGATACTCGAGTAAACATACCGGTAGATGGCAAGTAGGATATGAGTCTATAGTTGGATTTGAATTAAAGATGTGTTTACAAGTAGTATTAGAATTTTTAATATTGGCAGACTGTAGAGTCCACTAACAAGAATTGAGCTTAGGTTAAATATTGACAAAATGACTAGAACTAGTCACTTGGATAGTTGACCCTTACTACTTATAAATCCTTTAACATTTCCATGTTTAGTCAATATGAGATATTTTAACAAGTAGTATGAGAATTGACTTGAACAAAATGTTCAAGTAGGATATGAGTATGTAGTCGGATTGAAGACTTAGTCAAGTGAGAGGTTCGATTTATAAAATGGTGTTAAGATAGTTTCAATAAAGTGAAGAGTAAGAATGTCCGATGTGGACAGGGTGAAGGGGGAGGGTTAAAAGGCTCGATTTCATTTCTACATCGAAAATGAACAAAGGATTGTAGTGTGGTTTATATATAAGAAAGGATCTATAACCTAATACGTTAAGATTTTGTGTTAAGATACTTATATGTAGACCTTTCCTCTTCCTTAAAACAAAAAAAAATCTAACACTTACCATTTATATACTCTCAACTGTTACTTTCTGGTGTATTATCAATAATTTTGCTCGCAATTATTATAAGTCTTCAGTTGTTACTCTCAATATGATGTACACGGTCTATACTAAGTTATCTTCTGACATATTGTTTCAGAATTTTGTGAGCCTTGCCCAAGAAATGGAGTGTGTTATCAAGGAAAGTTGGAATGTTCTCAAGGTTACAGAAAGCATGGAAACATTTGCATAGAAGATGGAGATATTGATGAAAGAGCTAAAAAACTCGTTTGTTCTAAGAATCTTAAACATTCTGGTAGACCTCCTTGGTCCCTGAATTCCTGTATTTTCTTCTTAACTTCTCTATCTTTGTACTATACTGCAGTCAGAGTGGGTTGAAGATCATATCTGTGAGTCTTATTCTCAGTTTTTGTGCTATGGTGAAGGGACAGTTTGGGTATGTCAATTGCTACTTACCAACAACTGAGCTGATTTTATATTATGTTGCGAATGTCTATTAATTACCTGTATTCACTTTCAGATACCTGAAAAAGAGATATGGAATGCTTTAGGTGGGCATGAATTGATGCAAAACTTCAATTCTGACAGCTGGATTTATTTGCTTACCAAGAAAAAGGTTACAGAAACTATTGGTAGATTAATGGAGTTGAAATTAAATTCACTTGGGTACGTATTCATACTTCTTTAATACTGCGATTGAGTGAAAATTTTGGGCTCTCCTTTTTGCTGTGATTTAACAACTGTTCTTTCTGTCTCTTTCTCTCTGTGTATGTGTGGAATAACACCCATTTGTTTGTCTAGGAACAAGGAGTTGAAGTGTCCGGACTCGTTAGCAGAACATTACAAGCCTCTTACTTGCCATATACGTCAATGGATCTCCAAACATGCCTTCATTGCCCTGTTATTTTGTTCAACGGTAAATGTTTTTTAAAGGGAGGCATTTAACACTTGAATTAGGTGTCCAAAGTTGAAGCTTGTTTAGTCTATGAGGTTTTACAGGTTCTGGGGTCAATAGTCTTGCTTTTTAAAATCCAAAGAAGGCGACATTTATCAGCTAGAGTTGAACAACTTTATCAACAGGTACTGGAAGCTATGTTTCTTTCTTTCATTAAGTAGCCATCTAAATTGTATTTAACTTTTCATTTTGCTACCTGCTGTATCTCACTTATCCTTGCATGGCCTTGCTAGAAGAGCTTTTCTTATTTACCATTTAATGAGAATCATTTTGCTTTTGGCTTCATAATTAATTATACAGGAGAAGTTGGTAATGGTAGCTTAAATAGTCTCATGTGAATTTTATACTATTAAATCAACAAGGAATATAGATGAAAGCACAAAATTCTGCTATGTGAGTGCGAGCATGGAAAGGATGGTATGGTTGAAGGTTTTCTTATAGTTTTGAAGTTTTTAGTTTCTTTTAATTTATCTTGCTTAGCCTTGTGGATCTTCTATTAAGACTCCAGCATGCCTGAGATTTCATGAATAAATTGATTTTGCTGGGCAAAGGGAAAAATTTAATGGTCCTGGGTTAATTTTTTTATTTCTCACCTTTTGCAAAAGGAAAAAAAGAAAAAAAAATCTGAATTGTAATCTGATGCATGTTAGGTTTGTGAAGTACTAGAGGAGAGTGCCTTAATATCAAAGACAGAAAGGGGTGAATGTGAATCTTGGGTGGTGGCCTCTCGGTTGCGAGATCATCTGCTTTCACCCAAAGAAAGGAAGGACCCTGTCCTATGGAAAAAGGTTAGCGAGAATTTCTTTACTCATTGTAGTTGTTGTTATTGTTATTGCTGCTATTGTTGTCACTAATGGGCTTGAATTTGCTTATATCTTTAGTTGCTATCTATTTGTCTTTTTGTACACAATTGATTCGTCTGTATGAATTCTAATGCTTGAGTATGATGATAATAGTTTATTTACCTCTCATGTTCTGGAGTGGTATTCTTCTTGTATAAGTTAAGAACTTAAGCATCATGGCAAGTCAAGCCTACAGGAGATTTCATTTTATTGGACGCTGTTGGGTATTTATATCTGAGATGTTACAGTGCAATTATGTAAAGAATTAGTAGATCTGCATCTTCAAAGGGATTTTGCCGTACCTTGTTACTTTCCTCTTTGAATACATGCAACTTAACGAGAGAGAAAAAACATGAATTGTTTTTTTAACCTTCCTTTGAACATAGGTTCATATTATCTGCAATGAAAAACCCAATAACATTATTTTCACTTCCATTATGAAGAATTTTGATATGGGAATACTCTCTTTGTGGGTTAAGATTGAAGGTCTATGTATTGAAAAGAAGAAAGATTGAAAGAGGCCTAGAATTATATCTTATGACTATCTTGTGGATTGCCTTGGCTAAACGAAATAGGTCAATTAATTTTATAACCTTTACAAGCTCTATTTTATTGAAGTTGTTAAGAGAATTCATCAGTACTTTTGCTAATTTCATCATTTGAGTTTGTGTTTGACTATGTCATGACTTTGCAGCCCTTACAGATTGTTTGAGGTGGTATGTATTTCTCTTTTAATAAAGGAAATCCAATTCCATAAAGTGGCGTTAATTTTATTGCACCAGTACCTATTATTCCATGAAGTGAAAAGACTTGGACCCAACATCTAATTCCTTTTGAACTTCCTTCTTCAGTGCATTGTATGCTTATGAAGCTGTCCCGTATATCTTATGAAGTTGAGATGAGTTAATTTCAATATTTCAGTTGCTTCTATCTTGCAGGTTGAGAACTTAGTACAGGAAGATTCTCGAATAGATCAGTATCCTAAGCTGGTAAAGGGTGAATCAAAAGTGGTGTGGGAATGGCAAGGTATGAGTTGTGATGCTGTATATTTGATTGGTCAAAGAAGGGATGTTAAGTATGCAGTTGCTGATTTTGCAATGTAAAGGAGCATCTTTTCTGTGTTAAAGGCGTAGCATGTTGGTTGACTTTGTTTTCCGGCACTAGTGAAATTATCTTAATTGGGCTTACATTGTGTCCCAACGTGGACCCAATAGTGGTTTATTTTTCTTGATCATATGCATGACGTGTGATTTTCTCACATGCATAGTTGAGGGTGCTTTAAGCTCAACAGGAATAAAAAGAAGAGGAGAGGGGAGCAAATTCGTGTCTGATGATGCCAGCAAAGTGAAATCTGCTCAAGAAAGCCATCCTCTGAATTCCGGTGAGCTTGCTTTCCTAAAAGTCTACTTTAAACGCGCTGATACAAGCATACAATTGTCTATGGTTCACTTTTATGAGTTGCACTTGCCTACACTTTGTTTGCTTTCCATGATATTTACCTAACTAATATGCAAAAGCTACCAATATTTCTGCAGTGTCCAGGATATTGATGGTTTGAATATATTGCTATGGTCCTGCCTACCCCAGGGCTAAGGCGAATTATTCCTTCTCCAAAGATTCAGAAGTTATATACAGAAGAAGATACTCAAAAGGTTTTTCTGTACGTCAGAATACAATTATGCAGCTGTTAATTTTGCTGATCTTCACAGTATGGAGGATTACTCATGGGTACGGAGATTTGTAGGTATCCTGTACATGTCGATTATCACCATCCTTGATACAACCTGTCCATTTGGAGAAACTATAACCTGTTTCGAGAAGCATCATGAACTCCTGAACTTCCAATACCGGAGTTGGACTTTTTCTTAACATATATTCTGTATCATTGGAGTTGTCCAGATATTTCTGGTTATTTTGGTTCCCTAAACGTCTTCCTTGGTTAGACATTCGCTTTGGCCCTAATTTAAGAAATTAGTATCAATGCTGCCAGTTATGGCTTCATGAGAAATAAACAATTTTACGGTAGTTACTCTAACCCTTCCTTACCAAAACCTATTATAAATGATAAAAGTTTCGGGCGTAGATTACCAAACAACCAAAAATAAAATAAAGAAGTTTTATTTATAAATATCTTTAAAATAGTGGCATTGATTTTTTTATAGAAAAAAAGAAAAAATGGATTCAGCGGCAAGAAGCAAATTGGAATGTTGAAATGGAAAGTTGTAAGCGACTCGTTAATTTCCATTATTCAACGAGGTCAAAAAGACTTAAGGATTTGTTTGATATCAGCGGATTGTATTCCTTTTTATTCTATCAGCAGTTAATTGAATTATATCAACGTATTTAATCAGTAGATAATATCAACTGTTTATTTAAAGTTGTTTAGTAAAATTAATTGTTTAATATTAGTTGTTTATATGTAAAATGACTTATGAAGGTATGATTTAAAAAAAAATTATAAGGATAAAAGTATTATATCTTAGTATTTCTTTAATTATTCTCACGAGAATTTAGATTTTTTAGAAATTACTACTACTATTACTTTCTTTTTCTATATTAATCAATTTAAAGTTCAATTTTCTATTATATTAACTTATTTTCTACTGCTACTTTCCTTATCCATATTAACCTACTTTCTTTCTCTTAACTCACCAGAAAATTCATAGATAATGATACATCTAAACATAAAATATTACAAAACAAATGAAGTATAAAAAGAAGTCTATACCATCATTTAAAGTAAAGATACATAAGAATCTAAGAACAACGTCTAACTAAACTAGAAGCTACATTATCACGAGTAGTTGCCATCTCCTGAGTTTTCGGCTCTTCAACTCTTTGTATAGAGTTAACTTCAACATCTTAAAATATTCAGGATCATGATCGAAGATGTTAAAAGTCGAGTCGCTAATTCTGTTTCTTCTAATATAGTTATGTAACATAAAAGCTGCACAAATTATTCTATTTTGATCCATCAATGAATACTTAGGCATTTTCTTCAATATCTTCCATTGAACCTTAAAAATACCAAAATCCCTCTCAATACAACTTCTCAATGATGAATGAGTTTAATTAAAAATTTCTCAAGATCTTGGATTTGCACTATTAAACTCCAATTGATGATATCTTGTCTTTAGGTAAGGTGTCAAATATCCTTCTCTTTTCAAATAACCTTTGTCAACCAAGTAATATTTACATGAGTATCCATAGAGGCAATATGATAGGATGAATGATATCATAAAAATTCCAATAGCAAATCCTACAAATCTTTAAATTATCGGTGGTTTGGAAATTTGAGTCTCGTATTACTGATTGTATCAAGAAAATACGAGAATTATATGCTGATCCCTCCTAACCCACTAAAACATACGTGAATAGTAAATCAAAGTCACATGTTGCCAATATATTTGTAGTCATTATTCCTTTCCACCCTCTATATCGCATTTGATCCCCTCTGCAATAATTACCAGTATATGTGTATCATCAATAGCCCTAATGCAATCCTAATATAAAACAATGATCATAAGATGATAAAACAACCATTTTCAATGAAAAATATAATGAAGGGGGAGGGGGAACACATTCAATTACCTTAAAATGTGGCATATGTTTAACATCGTTGGAAATTTGTAGTAGAATCTCCTTAAATTCGGGATCTTTTGGTACGAGTATATCCCTTGAAAATCCATCAATGACACTAGAAAATTCTTTAAAAACTCTACTCATGTTCCACTAGAATGTTGAAAGTGCTCTTAGGTATCTCTATTAAAGGCAACTTCACTTAGGACATACATGAATAAACCAACTTTCTCCAAAATTGACGTCCTATCTGAAGGCCTCAAACCATAATTGTTTGCTAAATGTATTTTGATAATAAGTGTTAATATTTAACCTTGATAATCCGCAAGCGTACGAGTCGTTTGCGTAGTACCTAAGGTGTCAATCCCACCAGGAGGAATATTCTAATCCTAAAGTTTAAGACCAAACAATTCGCAATAATTTAAATGTCACGAAACTAAAATAGGAATGCAATTTAATTAAGCAAATCAATTTAAGAATCAATCATGAAATATTAACAAATTAACAAATTGCAACGCACACTCATAAATCAACCTAAGGAACTACCAATTGAGAGAAAGAGAAATTTTACCTATCCTTAACGATAGCCTAATTGATTATGAATTTACTGGATTATTGGTTCTAGGCAGTCCTAGGGTTGATTACTATCTCTCGAGTTATAACCATTAACCCTAATTTATAAGCCCTAATCGGATTATGAGAATTGCAATCTCTCGATTAACAATCTATCCGAAACACTAATTAGATATGAAGTTGTCCAATAAACTATCGAAAACTATTGCAAGATCTCTCTTCCCACAATTTACTGATTTAATTTAATTCTCGTTCTATTAAATTGCTTAACTCTTGTTAGCTCAATTTAATTATTTTTCACTCGATTCACCCTCTCATTCTATCACCGAATTATGCAATTGTAGAAATTAAATCACAAAACATCTAGTAAAAACACAAACAATCAAATTTCATTAATTCAAAACTAAATTTCCAAAGGTGAGTTTAGACATCCTCAACATTCACAAAATCTATCATCAATGGCTATTCCAATTCTATACAATAATAAAATTGAAAATACATTAGAAACCAGATCTAAACGGATGATGGAGGCAAAAACATCGGGAAACCTCTTGTTCCGAGAGTTACTTCGAGTCGGCTTCTTTTCCATGTCTCCCTTCCTTCGTCTCTTTCTCAATCTCTTGCCAATATTCTCTCTAGGTCTTTCCAATGGTGGCTGATGCAAAAAGCTCCTCTCTCTATTTGTCTAATTCTTTATATACTTGATGTGTTCTAGGTAGCCCTAGGGTTTTTCTGAGGTCAAAAAGGTTTGAAAAATCCCTCAAAATGAGAAGTTTAGAAGTGGCTGTGCATTTGCCCGACGCAGGCCACGATCGTGACCTTCTTTTAAGCCTTTTGTCACGATCATGACATGTAAGCTACGATCGTGGGCCAACTCCGGTGCTTCTGTCACGATCGTGAGCCATTGTTTTGGCCCAAATGTCTCTGAAAATTCTTTGTTCTTCGAAGTTGACCCTGAAACAATGACAAACACATCAAGGTACCTCAAAGACATAATAATTAAGCTCAAAGACTTGTACTAACCCAAACAAAAATTAAACACAATTAATTTGCAAATTAACACAATTATAACCTAAACATATGATATGTGTTTAATTGTTGATATATTTAATTGTTTACACTTAGTGATTAATGATATGAAAATGCTTAAGATACTTACTTTAATTCATATATGATTTTAGGTACAATTTGGAAGTGAAGAAATTAAAATGAGTTGAACGCACAACATTTGGGCCATTTTTCGAAGATTAATTTTCACTTGTCTTCATGAAGCATGTTGGATCCCGTATTCGGAACCCAACTACTTATACAGATTTCCTCATACGCACATTAGACCTTCAAAAAAACCGGTATAAAATTACTTCAATCTTCCATATTCAATAACACAGCCCATCTCCACTCAAAGGCAACTTCACAAACTTAATCATCTATCATTTGAATTCTTAAAGTTATTCCATCTCATCCTTGTTTTTATCATTTCCATTCATACATCCATACATTCTCTCTTAGGATACTTATACAAAATACATTTTACATTACAATACACTTTACATTGGAAACTTCTAAACATTACTAATTACAACACAAATATCGGCAATTCAAGCCTTATACACACCTAGTACAAAATCCGACATATACATGTAATCCATTCAAAAGTCCGAAACATATACACTCATAAACAAAATCTTCTCTTGATTACACCCGATCTTCTTCTCATCACCTGTGGATGGGAATGAAGGGGGGTGAGCACGACGGCTCCGTGGATAATACATTTATAAAACGAACATAAGCAAAACCTTTTTAAACTCTTTTTCCATTTATCATATAGAAATCTCTTTGAAAACATATTTCTCAAACCTTTCCATTTTTCTTTTTCAAAACAGTCATAATCGTTAAAATCATCACTAACCATTCAATTCAAGTATGCATCACATAACACTCAATCATGCACTATCCATATACAAAGATGCAATGCACATTCAATTGGCTCGAGAGTCCCGTAGAAACAGGACGGATAACCCGAAGGTTATACCGTAAACAGGACGAGTCCGATTTCGGATCTCGTAGGCCCAAAGCGGGC
>JANZXV010000211.1:2497990-2508863 GCA_027576455.1 Erythroxylum roigii | reverse complement strand
TTTCCGTTAATCTTCTAACCCCTAATTTGGGGAGTTACATATTCTCTGTGTAATGAGCAAAATATATTTTTTCATTTTTTTTCATATTAGACTGTCATAAAATTGGCTAAAAATTAAATAAAATTAAAAATTGAAATATAATTAAAAGAGACTGTTTTTACCAATATAAGAATTTAAATTTTATTTAAAAAAGAGATTGTTAAATTAAAATTAATTAATTAATTTTAGTTTGTAAAAATGTATTAATTTACAAAAATTTAAAGATTAATTAATAAATTAATCCGTTTTAATAATAAAATTTCTAAACATAAATTAAACTAAAACTAATTTTAAAATTCGTACTAAAAAAATAAATAATTAATGTTTTTGTTACAAAGGAAAGAAAACCTGATGCGAACTACGACATTGTTCCTGCGGTACAACACGCCTAGCTGGTCCCTTTGGATGAGCTCCACGATTGAGGGGAGGGGCTCCGGAAAGTAGGGAACGCCTAGTCTGAATCGAGTCACAAGATCGGCTAAACGGTCGGCACACTGGTTCTATTCGCAGTGCACATGTTGCACGTGTACAGCCTAGTCTCACTAGAGGAGCTCCCGGGTACGTGTTAGCAAACAAGGATCGTCAGTAAACACAGTACTGGACGAAGAAAGGATGTTGATGACTTTGAGAGAATCCACTTCGAGAATGACTCGGCAGTATCCGAGTGTCCAAGCCAAGGAAAGTCCGGAGTGGATGCCCAAAATAATTTTAAATTTTTTTTTTAGATTCGAAATAATTTAAAATTTTTATAATTAAAATGAGGTGTTAAAAATCATTGGACTTAGGTCGGGACTTCTTTTTCTACCAATTGGGCCTGATTTATGCAAATGTAAAGGCCACGAAGACCCAGACCCAAAACTCATGGAGTTAATCAAAAGCACGATTCTAATTTACTTAAAAAAAAGAAAAAATAATAAAAACAAGAAAGGAAGCTTCTTTAACCAAAACCCATCTTAATAAAAACTCGATCAAAATTCCACCAATTGCTCTCCATTTCTAGGGTTTCCAGCTTCATCTGTTTCCCGATTATCCACTGGGTTTTTCTCCTTTTCATTCAATTGAATCTGACTAGAGCTTGTCTGTATGTTAAGCGCATTGGTTACTTTTGTTCGATAGTGTTTCCTTTTTCTATTCGGTGCGTACTTATACTGGTTCAGTACTGTTATTATATGGTTAATGTTACTAACACATTGTTGTTCCGCACAGAATCTTTTCTTTTACAAAGTCTTTTGCGTTCTTTTGTTTTCCATGTGGTGTTTCGGATCTGAACTGCAGATACTGAGATTGTTCCTGTGTTTTGTTTTTCCCCTTTATGAATGTCGTGTTAAATTTATGTTGATTATTTTGTGCTTCAGGTTGGGACGTATAAAACCACCGTTTGATAGGTGATTTGTGGTGAGCAAAGGTCGTTGCTTTAGTTTTACGAAGATGGCGAATTTACAACTGACTGGTATTCTAGAAAAGGTACAATCAAATTTGAAAATTTAAAAATCCGGGTTTTCACTCGCGATCCTTGCGTTTTGTATAGTGGTTTATTTGATACGTCTTGGGGCTGTTTAATGACAGTTTTTTTTTTCCTTCTGTTTTTCATTGTTTTCTGCATGTATGTAGATGACGGGTAAAGATAAAGATTACAGATATATGGCAACGTCTGATTTGCTAAATGAATTGAATAAGGAGGGCTTCAAGGCTGACAATGATTTAGAGATAAAATTGACAAGTATTGTTCTACAGCAACTTGATGATGTTGCGGGAGATGTTTCCGGATTGGCTGTGAAGTGGTATGTGATTCTAGAAGATTTTGCTACAACTTTTAGTCTTCCGTTAACTTTTTTAACCCTAGCACTTAAGGATGTTTTCCTTTTTTATTTTCTTTTCCAAGGTGCTCTTAATTCTACCTGAGGTTAGGAAAGGATTTTGCGTTTGTACCCTGTTCTTTATTTTTTCTTCCTAAAATTGCAGTTCTCTGTGACACTGCAGTCTTGCTCCTTTGGTGAAGAAGGTCAATGAGCCACGGGTTGCTGAGATGACAAGTAAACTGTGTGATAAATTGCTAAATGGCAGAGATCAGCATCGTGACATTGCAAGCATTGCGTTAAAGACAATCATTTCTGAAGTGACAACTTCATCTCTTGCTCAATCTATTCTTATTACTCTATCATCGCAGTTGATAAAAGGAGTGACTGTTCCGGTGAGGTTCTATAGACAATGCATGGTTGCAGCCCTTTGAAAGTTATTTTTCCATATCCTAAAATTAATTTCTCTTGTTCTTTTCATCTCAGGGGATGAGCACAGAGATAAAATGTGAATGTCTTGATATATTGTCCGAGGTCCTCCATAAATTTGGAAATTTGATGGCAACTGATCACGAGGTGCTCTTGAATGCACTTTTGTCACAACTGAATTCCAGTCCAGCCAGCTTGAGAAAGAAGACAGTTGCATGTATTGGTATGGTCTGTTCCCCTTCTTTTGAGTCATTTTTGTGATCAAATAATGATCACGGTTCATTATTTGTCTTAACTTGTACTTGCATAAAATTCCACTAGGAGGGCATTTAAACATAGAATCAACTAAGAAACTGACTTTCAACCGTTTCTTGATTCTCTGTGGTAGGCTTTATCTTAACTTAATAATGATGGAATGGTCTTTGCCAAACTGCTTATACGAAGTGCATGATACCTCTGATCTCTCTTTCACCACTTGGAAGTTACAATCTTTTTGATAAATTTGGAATGCCTATTTCGGTCCAAATTAAGCGAAAGATTAAATGATGCACTAAAAGTTAGAGACTTAGTTAAACAAGTTTTTTGGCTTTCAGCTTCTTTGGCTTCGAGCTTGTCGGATGATTTATTGACAAAAGCAACAGATAAAGTGGTTCAAAACTTGAGAAGTAAGGGTGTAAAACCTGAAATGACCCGTACAAATATTCAAATGATTGGTGCTTTAAGGTAAGTAGTGCTCCTCCATGTATTTGCTAAATGGTGCTTTCATTATCATCTTTCTTGTGCTTGCTTATGCAGTAGAAACTAAACATTTAAGAATAATTGGTTAAATTTTGTTTCAAGTTTTCAGTACCTCCAATTTTATTACTGGTGGATGCCATTTTTGTGGTAGAAAATGGACATTAAGACCTTTAATGGTCTAGATTTCAAAAACGTGGGCCATATTTACTTGTTCTTGAGAGTTGATTCTATGACTTTTGATGATTTTGTGTTTTAGCCGTGCTGTGGGGTACCGATTCGGGCCCCATCTTGGAGACACCGTGCCAGTGCTAATTAATTACTGCACAAGTGCATCGGATAATGATGAGGAGCTTCGTGAATATAGCTTGCAGGTGTCCTACTCCTAAATGCTCTTCTCATCCCTTTGTTTCTTTTCACAGTTAGAATTCTTTTCATTGTGTTATGATCATTCCTTATCTGCTCATCTGATAATGTTTTGCTGTAGGCTCTAGAAAGTTTTCTACTTAGATGTCCCCGGGATATTGTTTCGTACTGTGATCAAATTCTCCGTATTACTCTGGAATACCTAAGTTATGATCCAAATTTTACTGATACTATGGAGGAAGATACTGATGATGAGAGTCACGAGGAAGAGGAAGATGAGTATGTTTCTCATAGTGCAAGAGTCAATACATATCTGATGGGCTTGACATAATGTTCACTCAACCCATATATTTCTTGTTTTCTAGTGAGAGTGCGAATGAGTACACTGACGATGAAGATGTGAGCTGGAAAGTTCGGCGAGCAGCAGCTAAATGCTTAGCTGCCCTAATTGTTTCTCGACCTGAGTTCCTTTCTAAGCTATATGAGGAGGTACTGTTGCATTAATGTGCAATAATCGTGTTTGAGTTACTTGTCTTGGGATTTTGGTTGACTTGTTTAGTTTGAATTTGCAGTTGATCTTTTATATGGGTTATTACATATGCACTGTTTATTATCTTTCACATGCAATATCTTCATTCAAAATTGTGTTGTGATTTGTTGCCCAAGATCTTTTGCTTCTTACAATCCTTGCGTTCCATATCCTGATGTGTCTTCTCAATAATTCTTACTATGTGCAGGCTTGCCCTAAATTGATTGATAGATTCAAAGAAAGGGAAGAGAATGTCAAGGTATGCTTTCTTCTGTTCGCTTCAGTAATTGAGATGGATTCATCAATTTGATCATTTGATATCCGATTCTGATGCAGATGGATGTGTTTAATACATTTATTGAGCTGCTGCGTCAAACTGGAAATGTTAGGGAAGGGCAGATTGACATAGATGAATCAAGGTAAGCTCTGTTATATTTTGAATGTGAAATTTGTCCATTTCTACACATGGTTGCGAAATTAACTTTAAGGCTTATCAAACTTGCTTGTAAGTGAAATACGAGTTCTTTTTGTCTTCTTTTACTCTTGACCTATTTACTGTTGTCTTCTACATGGGATGTTTCTGACTCTGTCTTTTAAGACCAAGAGATTGGTATGATGAAACTCGTTTCTGCTTGTAAAGAAAGAAGGATGGGCGAATATGCTGACAAGAATGCAAGAGGAGGATGTTCTCTTACATCCTTTCTTCCTTCTTACCAGCTATCTTTAGTTACTTCGTTCGAAGTGATTTCTCTTCTTCTTTAAATTCTCGTGTCTTCCTTCATAGGTTTGGTTATTATAACTATCCTTGGTAGACAACATTCCATTGTAGCGGGCACATTGATGATTCAAAGTTCAGTGCCTTGCAAATAGTCTTGTGTATGAATGAAGATACTATGGCCTGTTTAGTTATGAAAAATTGGGGTTTGTAAGGAGGTTTTTTTCTTATAAAAGGAAGAATGGAGTTCGTGTTGAAAAGCCAAGTTTCTCATTTTCTCGTCTTTACTAAAATGTAAGGAAATGTCCTTTGTTTTTTTTGGCACAAAGAACGAAACTACAAAAGATAGAAAAGAAATTGCAAGCTTGATCCATAGTACATGGTCCCTAAGTATATCTATGTATTCTGACTTCAAATAAATGATATATTGGCAGTCCAAGATGGCTCCTGAAGCAGGAAGTAGCAAAGATTGTTAAATCTATAAATAGACAATTGCGAGAGAAGTCTATCAAGACAAAGGTAAGAATTCATCATATCCATTGTGGTTTACTGGTCTAACTGCATCCTTAGCTTACAAATTGCATTGCCTACAGGTTGGTGCATTTTCCGTTTTGAAGGAACTTGTGGTTGTCTTGCCAGATTGCCTTGCAGAGCACATTGGCTCTCTTATTCCAGGAATTGAAAAAGCATTAAACGTGGGTTCATTTTCTATTTCAACTTTACATTTACCTACTAGCCATAGCCTTACAGCCCCTTCTTTATTTCTCCAACCTTTTTTCCTCTGATTTTTCCAGGAGAAGTCTTCAACATCAAATCTGAAGATTGAAGCTCTCATATTTACAAGATTGGTATTAGCTTCACATTCACCTTCAGTGTTTCACCCGTACATTGAGGTAACATATGTTTCCTGCTTCTTAATTCTTTTCATACTTCATTACTTTGATAGATTGCTAGAAAGAGTATTTTCAATCCTTGTGCTGCTAGTATTGTTTGCTTGTACAATACCCTATGACCCATTGATTATGATTCCTAATCTTGATATACCAAAAATCTTGTTGTGCTACTCAAGCAAATGAACAGGAGCATGAAGCTTATGATAACTACATGCTTTTCTTTTTTAGTTTAAGTTTTATTTTGTTTTTCATTTAGTATTCTCAAGTGCTTCTAATGCAGGCTCTCTTGAGCCCAGTATTATCTGCTGTTGGTGAGCGTTACTATAAAGTCACAGCAGAGGCATTAAGAGTATGTGGAGAACTTGTTCGTGTTATACGACCAAACATTCAGGTCAGATAGTTTTTTTTTTCTTTTTTTATGTAGGCATAGAGTTTACAAGGCAGTTCTCTGACGACTTCATTGGTGTTCGATTGTAGGATTTTGCTTTTGATTTCAGACCTTTTGTTCATCCACTATACAATGCCATAATGTCACGCTTGACAAACCAGGATCAGGACCAGGTTGCACTAATGTTGAATTTTTTTTATTTGCAATATTTTGCTGTCCTTTAATGAATGATATTGAATTTTGAGTGTTCTTTTTTTCCCTTTTAGGAGGTTAAGGAGTGTGCTATTTCCTGTATGGGGCGTGTCATTTCAAAATTCGGTGATAACCTTAGAACAGAACTACCTTCATGCCTCCCTGTACTTGTGGACCGGATGGGAAATGAAATAACACGACTTACTGCTGTGAAAGTTAGTTTTGCTTTACAACTTTGTATTGTTGTTCTTGTTTATAAGATGTTTTTGTAGATGCAGCAGTGTGCATATACTTGTCATGGTGTTATCACCTAATAGTTTTCATCTAAAATTATTAGAATAATTTATTGTTCATTAATTAACTCCATTAATTTCTGAATCCAGTCTTTTGCTGTGATTGCTACTTCTCCTCTGCATGTGGATCTATCGTCTGTGTTGGAGCATGTGGTCAGGGAGTTGACTGCATTTCTGCGCAAGGTAGTAAGTTCATTAAGTTGAATTAGTGAATTGTACATAGAATAACCCTTTTGCTAAATTCAATATGGCTTTTGAACTATGCTTGCTTCCTTCAAACAGGCTAATCGAGCTTTAAGACAGGCAACATTAGGGACATTGAATTCCCTAATTGAAGCTTATGGCGATCAAATTGGTTCATCTGCTTATGAAATTATTATTGTGGAACTGTCAACTCTGATAAGGTTTTCTTGTTTGGCAATTTCTGATACTATTTGTAATTGGCAATGTTTTCTGGATATATGTTTATATTCTGAATGCTGATCGTCTTTACCCTTTCGTCAGTGATTCAGACTTGCATATGACAGCTCTTGCCCTGGAACTGTGTTGCACCTTGATGGCAGATACGAGGTCAAGCCCTTGCATCGGCTTGGCTGTTCGAAATAAAGTTCTTCCTCAAGCGTTAACACTAACAAAAAGCTCACTGCTACAGGGTCAAGCCCTTTTGGTACTTCCTGCACCTCTAGTGATGATTATGTCCTAATTATCTTAAGTTTGAAATGAAGCTTGGTTCTTAATATGTTCTGTTTCATATGTCAGGCTTTACGAAACTTTTTTGCTGCCTTAGTTTATTCTGCGAATACAAGTTTTGACACTTTGCTGGATTCCCTTCTTTCAAGTGCCAAACCATCCTCGCAGGCAGGTGGTGTTGCAAAACAGGCATTACATTCAATAGCCCAATGCGTGGCTGTTATTTGCCTGGCTGCAGGTGATCAGAAATGTTCAATTACAGTGAATATGCTCACTGAGATTTTAAAAGACGACAGCAGTATCAATTCAGTAAGCTTCCATCCATTGTAAAATTTACTCGTAATTATTTGTGACACCTATATCCATATATAGACTGCGCTCTCTCTCTCACACACACACACACACACACCCCACCGCACCCCTCCTCCTGTTTGTTTTTCTCCATTATAATGGCCTTTGTGTCTGTTTTAATCTCTGTGTTTTAGGTCAAGCAGCACCTTGCTTTATTATGCCTGGGGGAGATTGGGAGAAGGAAAGATCTTAGCTTGCATGCAAATATTGAGGCTATTATCATTGAATCCTTTCAATCTCCATTTGAAGAAATAAAGTCTGCAGCTTCTTATGCTCTCGGAAATATTGCTGTTGGCAATTTGTCAAAGTATCTACCTTTTATATTGGACCAGATTGATAATCAGCAGAAGAAACAATATCTCTTGCTCCATTCTCTCAAGGAGGTAAATTTTCTAGAACAGGAATTTATCATGAGACAACTATTATTTGTTTGAACTGCTGACATTCTTGTCACACAGGTCATTGTAAGGAAGTCTGTAGATAAAGCAGAGTTCCAGGATTCTAGTGTTGAGAAGATACTAAAACTGCTATTTAACCACAGTGAGAGCGAGGAAGAGGGTGTTCGAAATGTTGTAGCTGAGTGCCTGGGTAAAATTGCACTTATTGAACCTGCAAAGCTCGTTCCTGCATTAAAGGTTTCTGACCTGCAACAATAAAATGGCAGTTCTTTAATTTTTCTTCGAATCTATGGTTGATTGGCATGCACCTGCTTTTTGTGGATTTTGAATTTCTTGCAGGTGAGAACCACCAACCCAGCTGCATTTACCAGAGCAACAGTGGTTATTGCTGTAAAATACTCTATAGTTGATCGACCAGAGAAGATAGATGAGATTATATATCCTGAGGTTGCAACGTTTCTTATGCTTATCAAGGATAATGATCGTGTAAGTAGAGATTCGTTTTATCCATTCCCTTTGATATTAAGTGGAATGGGCCTTAAAACCAAATGCTTGAATTTGGATTGCAGCATGTGAGGCGTGCAGCTGTGTTGGCCTTGAGTACATTCGCACACAATAAGCCTAACCTTATTAAGGGACTTCTTCCAGAATTATTGCCACTTCTCTATGATCAAACAATTGTTAAGGTGACTTGGAATTTGGAGTAATTAGGCTGATTACTGTTCTCAAAGCTTTTCCCATGTTCTTCAAATATGGTTGGTGCAGTGCCTTATTGCACTCATTATTAGTTATTGACTAATAATGCTTGAGATGTTTTATTAGAATCTGCTTATATTACAAGCTTGAGAACTCTTTTGTTCATGTCATGTTCTTCGTTCGTACTTATTTATCTAAATACTTTAATGAATTATAATTTCCATTTTAACCAAATCCTATTACGTTATGACTTTATCTTGAATCATGATGTTTTGGCTCATTTGTCCCTGATTCTCTTTTGTTTGATGAAGTCTGGTGTAGATCAGTAAGGTTTTATTGCTCAACATTATCTAAAGTATCTGATGATGTGCATTACTGAATTCCTTGTGTTCTTTTTTAGATTTGTCAAACTTTATTTGTCATCCTGACTTCACTAGAGATTTAATCTCTTGCAATTTGGATGTTATGCAATTGCTATTTGTGACATTTCTGCTTACTGAACTACTATATTTATGCTGGTGGCGATACTAGTTTTCTTTGTGCAATTAGGATTTGTTTATCACTGGCCTATTTGCTGATTTTAAATGCTTGGCTTCTGTAGAAAGAATTGATACGAACTGTTGATCTTGGGCCCTTTAAGCATATTGTGGATGATGGACTTGAGTTGAGGAAAGCAGCTTTTGAATGTGTGGACACATTACTGGATAGTTGTCTTGATCAATTGAACCCATCATCTTTCATTGTTCCTTATCTCAAGTCTGGCTTAGATGGTAAGCCTTTTGACATCTTATTCTATCTCTTATTCCCTTCACTCGCAAAAGTCAATGTCTGACCCACTTTCCTTTTTTTCTCTTCCCTTTTCATGGTTCCAGATCATTATGATGTTAAAATGCCCTGCCATCTTATCCTCTCTAAACTAGCAGATAAATGTCCGTCTGCTGTGCTGGCAGGTCAGTACACTCATTAGTTTCACACTGTTGAGATTCCTATGTATCAGAGATTTATGAGTGATTTGTCGTTGTAACCAACAGTGTTAGACTCACTGGTGGACCCTCTCCAAAAAACTATAAACTTTAAGCCAAAGCAAGATGCTGTCAAGCAAGAAGTAGATCGTAATGAGGACATGATTCGCAGCGCTCTTCGATCAATTGCAGCCTTGAATCGTATCAGGTTTGCATTTTGCTTCATCATAATTCATAAAGCTTCTGCAAGGCTTAATAGTAAAATGTGTCTGATTACCTGTTGTCAAATGGAACAAAACAGTTACATGTTGAATAGCATACATAGAAATTATGTCAAAAGCACTTGGGAATACACACAAACTCTACATCTCAAAGCAGCAGATACATTAGCTCGTCTTTTTTAGTATTAGAAAAAGAGATGTCCGTACTTTGGATGCTCAAATCATTATTTTCTATTATGCAGTGGAGCGGATTGCTGCCATAAATTCAAGAACCTTATGAATGAGATTTCAAAGTCACAAACACTATCGGACAAATATTATTCCATCCGAAACGAGTAACGGACAAGCCTATGGCTGTTGGATTGTTAAATGGAATGGATTCAATATCAGATGAGAGAGATCTTGTTGCCCGTGCCCACAGTATTCGAAGTTTCTGGAAAAAAGAAAGTGATGCAAATGTAAAGTTACAAGTATTGATGTAAAATGGGGAGTTTGAAGAATATTACTGACTTGAAGGGAAAAGATAATGCGGTTGTTTAACCATTAATATGGGAAACATTTTTGGCCTTGGTTTATTGTGTTCACAGGGTCACTGGTCTGGTCCCAGAATCATCCTCCTTAGGTGCTGCTGTGCAATACATTTGCAGGCGAAAAGATTTCATGGACAAAATGTGCCAGCCTTGCCTTTCTTTATATGTAACGTTCCAGACATTGTTGTGTTCATCTGATTTTGCAATTTCTTTATTTTATAATGGTAAAATTCAGCAATCGATATCTGCTATGTATCTATCGCCCCAGGAAGTATATATCTGAATCTCTGTTAAGGTTTTGTTCTAACAACTGCAAGGGCAAGACCAAGCCAGTACTTACTGGACTGATCAGGCTTGTGCAGTTTCAGTCACTGATTTCAGTTTAGTCTGGTTTTTCAAATATTGGTTACAGTATGATAAATATTAATATTTATTAGCTTAAGATTTTTATTACTTTATTATATGATTTATTATGTTGGGCATGGAAAGAGGCATTCCTCTATTTTTTTTAATTTGACGTTATTTTAATTATATTATTAAAGTTATGCAATTTTAATCGATAATTTTTAGTTTATTATCTCAATTAAATTTTAGGTTATTTGAATTGAAGTTTGTAATTTTTTAATAAAAATTATTATAATTTTTATGTT
>JANZXV010000211.1:2475706-2496892 GCA_027576455.1 Erythroxylum roigii | reverse complement strand
ATTGAATTTTAAATTATTTAACTATTAATTTTTAACTTATTAAATAAATTTATTATCTTACTCTATTTTAGTTAAAATTTAAATTATCAAAAACTCGTTAGACTGATTTTGAATATAGTTATTGTTATCCTTATTCTTGAAGTGAAAAAAGTTTTGTAAACCATATGACTACTTGAATTGTGTAGCCACCAAAGGTAGCTAGTATTGATAGAAAATTAAGAAGAAAAGATTTAGATTATTGGGGGGCACGGTATTAAGAAAATACGAGAAGATTGTATTTAAGATTAGAAAAAAAGGAAGATCTAAAAAAAATTAGGAGGCGGCGAATTAAGATTGTTAGAATTTACCGAAAATATGACCTTTAATAAAACGAATTAAGATTGTTAGAATTTACGGAAAACATGATCTTTAATAAAAACTTTGACTTATTAGGAGTGATCTCAAGTCTTCTTTTTCTCAAGTCTTTTGAACATTTTTTTTCAAATCTCTTATATATTTTTATTTTATTTCTAATTATTATATAAATTTTTGGTAAAAACCCAATTAGCGATGCTTTTATTGGGTTGTCGTTGTTGTTACGGTAAGGAAAAAGAAAAGAATTATTTAAAAAAATTAAATAAAAATATCTATTAATACTCAAAATTATGAATAATATTCATGAAATTTAGTGCATGCTTAATGCTTTTGCTTTTACTTAGAATTAGATTACAACCAATAAAATAAAAGTCATTATCTGATATGGAAAGTTCCTTTTAGATGCAAACTTATTCTTCTGGTAATTGTTACATATGCATGAATGTTTGCTTGTCCATGATCTGCAGAGACACCCACTACCACCACGACCGCCGCCGCCGCCACTATGTAACACAAGTGTTGAACCTCTGGTTTAATCGACATTGCTTCTACTGTCTACGCTAAAACATGGACAGAAGCAACTAATTAGATAGTAGAAAATCCCTTTCCCGCCGGATGATCTTGATTTCCCTTCCACGGCCACCGGCACACCGTAAACTGGGGTCGGTGACAAATGCTGCTGGTACGATGTTGTCCCGTACAGGGGAGTTGTTTCACTAACGATTTCATCCACAGTTTCATTTGGTGAATAGCCTGTTGATTCTGGGACGTAGTGCTGACCATCATCAACCCCATTCCCATCCCAAGTGGGGTCATCGGACTGATCCTGCTCAAGCCATGGTGGGAGAGGTGGAGCTGAGGGATGAGGAGCGGAGGTTGTAGAGTAGAAGCAGTGGTCGGAGTAATGGCGATGGAATGTTGTCGTTGTTGTTGGAGGAGGAGGAGGAGGAGGAAGAGGAAGACGATGGTATCTGAACATTGCATCATGGTCATGGTGAGGGTAGTGAGTCTTCTTTCGTAGCTTCTTTCTTCGCCAAAACCTCTTGAGCTTCTTCGCTGCCTTAAACATTTGGAAATGGAGGATATGCCAAGAGTGAAACAGAAGTTTTGATGGTTAAAGGCTCATAAAAAGCTCCACTAGTACCAACAAAAACGCTTACTTTTCAAACCTTGTGACCGTTACATGTCCATCCGTTTCTTTACAGGAATTGATTGGGAGGAGCTGGTGCCAAAGATTGCATCTTTTTTAAAAATTGGCTTCTTTTTACAATTTGACTCGAAATCTGGTCCGATTTCAAATTAAAAATTGGGTGTCAAACACGCTTGGATCTAGTTCAGGTTAGACCCTGAACCCAAAATCCTAAGAATACTTAGACCAAACCCGAACAAACCTGGTTGAGTGTTTTGATAATCTCAAAACTATCAATTAATGGAAAGATTCTTTGAGAGTTGTTTGATCCTTTTCAGTACCATTTGTGGACAGAAGACAGTGGACAGCAAAATGAAAAAAGAAGACAGGCGAACTGGAGACATAGAGCCTGTCTTGAGTTCCCAAGAGGTCTTGGTGGAATGGACAAACTTTTTGATACCTATATATCAAATTCGAACAAACAAGCAATAAAAAGGTTACAAATATCTGTCACAAATATCTTACAAGGTAACAAATCCATCCCTCTATTTCATTGTTTTTGGTTCTAATGATAGAAGAAGTCCCATTCTCTACATTTCGACATGTTCAGTACAATTCGTACCAATGCCAGCAGACTTACCACAGCTTGTTTCGAAGGCTGTTCTGGCTCTTGCCCCAGACGACCATATAAACAAGAAAAACTTTGGGGTTTTTCTCACTCTGCCACTCCCATTTGGCAACTCTTTACAAACATTAATTGTAAACTGAAAGAGGGCGGTATCAGCATCCAGACCCGACGATAGACGAACGGTCCTCCATGTTCATCACTCCATCAACGCCAGCGTTGGTTGTTTTGACGTCTTCACTGCCCAGAAGTTTGATCTTTGGTGACAACCGCTTCACTTCCTCTGATGTGTAAATATAAATCTTCCTCACCATGCTGCAGAACTCACTGCAATTAAACGGAAAATATGAAGAGCAAGACGAAACAGGGGCAGAGACAGACAATATGGAAAGATCAAAGATTCATTTACTACAACTTTTATAAGCACAAAATGAGGACAAAAAGAAGGAAAAAATCAATGATGATAACCAAAACTTACTGCCATGGATCATCTCCAACCATCATCATGTCATCTTCATCATCGGTATAAACAACCTGCCATTTCTTGGTTGATCCACAGAGTTCGCCATCAATATCAAACATCTCATCCAGTTTCTTCAGGAGGTCCTCGTAACAATCGAATCGCGTCAAATCCACCGCCCTCCCAACAGCAATCCCTTGCATGTGAACCTAGAACAAAGATGCAAACTAATCAAATATTTAAATGGGAGAACAAAAACAGAAGAGAATCTTACAACAATCACTCGTATTAGTTCCTTTAGTTAATACTTAATAACAACATGATGAAAAGGAGAGAGCTCTAATGTTGGTCACCGAGAGGAAAAAAGAAAAGAAAACACCAATGATAGAAAGTTTAAAATTTTTCTGTATAATGGTAAATTCTGCATGATAGTAGAATCAAATTGCACATATACATGGGCTAAAGGGGAATGACCTTAGTGCAACTCCTGATTTGCTTGCTCTGCAGCTCCTGGGGAGACCTTAGGGAAGATTTCTCAGGTTCACAACTTACTGAAGGAATTTCAGACTGATTAACATGGGATGGCTCAGAATGTTGGTCCGACTCTGTATTTAGGCAGAGAACTGAGCAATTATCTTTTAATCTACCAGATACATTGTCCGCAATCATATTCCCATCTGCATTGGAGTTATCAACAAGATGAATTCCAAACAACATTGGTCCAGAGTTCCTAGTGCCTTGTCTACTTTCCCCAGGATCTCTGCCAACTGGAGCAAATGACTCCGTAACACTTTCCATTGGGTTAGACCAGAACATTGAGTTTGCAGAAACACCAGCCAGTTGGCTATTGCCACAGAAGTCAATAGCGCTAGCCTTTGGAGCAGCAACTAGAGAGGGTGACTGATGCAGGTCTTCTCTACGTTGTGAGTTGGCGTATAAAAAAGTGGGAGAGTTAACTGTGGGCTTCCACGTACCTAATGGACAGAGTAACAGATAATTTAGTTTAGGCATAAGGGAACATTATGCTCAGGAACAAATTAAGTGGCAGAAAAAAAGCTGATAAAATGTAAAAGAAAATTGAAAGAACTAAAACATCTTTGCTTAGTTGTTCGGATTGAATGAAACTAATGGAACCAAAATGCAAGGAAGATAAAATATTTAGTAAACAACAGTTCATCACTACATTTAGGAAAAAGAAAATTTGAAGCAGTTAGTTCAATTTTAACTAGTGTCAAATTAGTGTTCCAACTTCCCACACCCCCCCCCCCCCAACTTAGTAAGAAATGTTTCGGATAGGTCAAACGGTATACTTTCTTCTAACTCTCTCTCTCTGGCTTCCAAACAGAAGGAAATGATATCATTTTCAGTTCTCCATCCTTTGAATTTCTTTCATCCAACTTCCATTCAAAACAAGCATACTGTAAGGATAGATATAAATACCAAGGGCAGAAAAATCAGGTGCTGGTGGCAAAACAGGTAATCGTGCCCTTTTGCTCCTTGGCACAGGTTGGGGATTTGATGGTGTGGTTACAATAAGTGGTTCCAGTTCCCAAGGTGATACCCTTTCTGGGCGCAAGATGGATGAAGGTTCGTCCCATTGAACCTGTAAAAATATATAATATCAAAATAAGAGCAAACAAAAAAGATACTATTTCCAACATAAGGATTGGAAGGACCAATATCTTTACTCAAGAAAATGAAGATGTCACTAATATTGAAGAAATGCAAAGCTAGGGTCTAGCTAGACACACTGAAAGTAATCAACATCATACTAGAATATGAATTACAATGATGAACAAAACGGGTTGCCAACCTTCAATGATCTCCACTCAGAATTAGTCCATCCTGATGACATAGTATCTCCAACACCAACAATTGTACCACTAAACCTGTAGTGTGGTGAAGAATGATTATCCAAACCTATCAATAACTTGAGCAAATCCAGTATAAGATAATATACCTTCTTTCAGGAACTTCTTCACCCTCAAATCTCATCTTAAATCTCATCCCAACAGAGAGCTTAGGGTTCAGAGATTCAAGATACCTGTTAACGCTCACAATGAACTCAGATCGACTAGTTCTGCATATGCATATAATCAGCGGAGTTATGAGTCCTCTTGATAATCTTACATAAGTCAGCAGCATTATGAATCCAAAGACTAATAAGTAAGCTATGGAGCAAGTGGAATATTGGTGTTAATTCAAAAAGGAATTAGCCATACTCAGCCCCACAAACTAAAAATCAAATATGGTGTACACTTTCAGGAATGTGTCACGGGGAAGAATGAAAAGATCTTAAATTTGAACATATATACTGTGCTTGCGAGTCCCAGACATAAATCATTTCATCAAGTAACAGTCATACATGTAATGCTTTAAAACATGAGGAAAAGAATCTTCTATGACATTGCTGTTAAACAAGAAACCGGTGACGAATAAAATTGGTTTCCACCATCCCATAAATATTACTAAAACCATAAACATATTAAGGAATGTCCTCAACGAAACCATACCAATATATAATTAAATCTCATGGGTGATTATCTCAGAGACTTAGTATTAATATTAAAAAGATTACATACATTCCTAATTAAAAATATAGATATGAAGAAATATGTATTTCACCTTATAAATAGGAATTTATTATAGTATGTAACATAAAGTCCCTATAAAAGACGCACCCCTAATGGTTTTGTGTCCATGGACATAAGATTTACAGCTGAACCACATAAAACCTTGTATAAAATCTCTCTCCAAACTTCTCTCTATTTTCAATTTCAACAATCAACTTTCATAAGTAGCATATTACTTCATAAAAAAAGAATAAAATACACTTCTAGGAAAAGAAAGACACAAATAGCATGCTCTCATTCTGTTAGACAAACGAAAAGGAAAAGAAAAGAAGACAATGAGATACAACAGGGTGCAAACTTCAGCAATGTTAATCACGTAGTAAAAGCTAAATGACAATAAACAAGAGAATTTATAGTCCTTGAAACCTTGGCTTATAGAATACAGAAAAAAGAGTTCCAGTCGCGATGGCATGAGAAGCCGTAGCAAGTACACCAAGATGCATACTTTGACTAGATATTACAGAAGATGGCATATTTGTTTGCTGTCTCATGAGCCTCCTCACTCCAACACGAAGTTCTCCACTTTCTCCCCTGAAATTAATTATAAAAGCTCTTAAAAGGCAGTATTTTGTGCGTGTGACTTCAAGTCTTTCTGTTTCAAGGAGAAGTTGATAACAGATCCTTCCCGCTAAAATTCTTATTAGTCCAACTCATGAATTTTTCATTTTCAATCCCCTTTACCGAAACTCTTATTTCATAATCTTTTGTGATAAGTGAATAGGAAGGATTGAATTCAACCCACATAGTGGCAAATAGGATAAGATGCAATAATATTTAAGAATACTAATCAATAATATAGAAAAGGAATTTGCCTTAGGAAGATGAATGCATCGCCTGCAACCAACTTCTTAGAGCTAACAAAGACACTCCACCCAGTTGTAAGCAAGTGACGCCTAGGTTGGCCTGTGATTAAAAATGTGTTAAATAACTTTCCGCATCTAACCAGTAAAAGATAATGAAGCATATAACCACTGGACTGACCCCCCTTTTCCAATTCATTCACATAATAAATTAACCAGAAGAATGGTATCCTTGTAGCTATGTTGCAAAATGTAATGTTGGTATCAGAGTTTCACACGATATGTTAGTTCATTTTACGCCCAACAAATAATCTCTTCCCAGAAGTTTGGATCCTTACTCAAAAGATATGGAACATAACTTTCTGAGAATGCTTAAGACTGGATAGGTCAAGATGATTTAACCCAAATCATGTGTATGATCACACACTACAAAATCACGGTAGAGTAAAATTCCTATACAAGTTAAAGCACCTACAGCATACCATAGGCCCCAAGATTCTAATTAATTTTTTATTTTGGTTTTGAACACCTATTGCATACGTTATGGCAGAAGAAATGAAGCTACCAGAAGTTTCAATCAGTATGAATATTTAAAGACAACTAATATATTGCACATGAAAAGGATAGCTAGTATATTGTGCCACATAAATGGAGCGAAGAAGACAATCAGGCGCTCTAGATGAGTAAACATTACTACTAGCATACTTCACTAGGACGTTAACAAAGCATCATATTTAAGTCTAGACACCATTTCTAACCTCGAAAAATGTGTCGAAAGTGCCATTGATTGCCATGCAAATCAGTTGCCACCAACTCCTGCCAAGGTGGCTGCTGGGACATATCCTGAACAAAAGGAAAATGTAAGACAGTCACTCAACCAGAAAGAAGTGGTAGAAATAGGATAGAATTGATGAATAAAAATCTGTGCTAACCAGTGGAGGCAGACAGTCATCTGCATGCCTTCGAAGAACAGAGAAACCACCATGGGTGCTTGTATCCGATGCAGTAAGTGTCTTACAAAAAGAATGGACTGTACATCTTTCAAGTTCTGGGAGGGGAGGATCAGGGCTGGTAACCTCACTTTGCTGATCCATATAGGTAGATGATAAAAAGGCAGACATAAGGTACAAATATAAAATAAATACAGATACGTAAGGCACAATAGATTGTTCCAAAAAGAAAGATAGCTTACAGCAGGTTCAGGAAGTAGAGTTATTTGTGCATAAACTTCATCTGTTTCAGGTTCAGCCTACAATCCAATTTGAATAACACCAAAGCAAAATATAAGTACCAAAAAGTACATTTGAAAGAAAAAAGCAATTTCTCACTATGGAATAAGATGGCTTGAATCAGAATCAAAAGCATTGTGGTACTCACCCTTCGCTGAACATTGACTACTTTGCACAGAATTTTTGATGGCAGATTGAAGGAGGGAATTTGCTGCTCTGAACCCTGATGCATTGAAGCTTCAAGCTACATGAAAGTGATATGGTTTTATCAGTGAGAAAATAGAAATTGCCACTAGCTAACAATATTCAAAGGAGTAACATTCAAGGATCTCAGCCTACATTCAAGAGTAACTTTTTACAAATAATCAGCTAAGAGTCACATAAAGTCATTGGTCTAATTCATCAAGGATTACCTGCTCCATGTGACCTTGAGGAAAATAATAAACTCGCTCGCCTTCACGAGGAAGGGTAACAAGAGGTCCAGCACATGCATGCCATAGCTCTTTGTACAAAGCATCATTGCAACCCCCTATTGACAAAAGCCACAAAGTTAGTTTTCCATGACCACAAATGGAAAGAATAAAAAAGAACCAAAAAATGGATGTCTTGCATCACTGTAGAATACGCTAAGCCATATAAGAAAGTCATTATAAGACAGGAGATAAAGCCTATTACACAATGAAAGATAACTGGGTGGGTAGGGAACACATTAATGACTAAACTTTCCACTGCCTTCCTCTCAGGAAGAATAAACTCTTTCATGACCATACCATTGATGGCATGAAACTTCCATATTTTAATGCTTAACTTGAGGATCATCCTGTGAAGCTTAAAGGTAAAAAGAATTAAGGAGAGGTGAAGAGCCACAAAAAAATTTCTTTACGTGTACACAAAGTAAAATAGGAGGCCTTAGTGCCTTACAGGAGATGCTTGAATCTTTATGAAGTGCTATAAAATACTATGACAAAGTTCAAAAGGAACACCCATAGAAGTCAAAATCTCAGATTGGTTGAACAACAAGAGAAAATTTTGACAAATGCTACAGTATCCTCATCTAATAAGAACAAGTGATGCTTTTAGAATCTCTCAAAACTTTCTCGGTAATAAACACAACCAATCTAGCTATGAAGCAAAAAAAGATACAAGCATTGCATAAGGTAAGCATGAATGCTCAAAATAGGTTTCTATACTTAATTCAGGTCCATAAATCCCTAGTGAATTGTCAGTGTAAGTTAATTATTCCATTACAAGATGTGGGCAAAACATGAAAAATGAATACGACCCCCTAAGTTCGAAGTACCAACAAATTCACCAGCCTTCTTATTGATGGCTAAAAGGAAACCAATAAATAGACAATCTCTATAATATGAACTGAAAAAGGTGGCACAAAAGAATTCCCTATCCAAATAGTTTATACCATAGCTTTACTCTGACTCCTCTGTTTTCAGCACTGTTTATGAAGATATTAATTAAACA
The DNA here is from genome assembly GCA_027576455.1 of Erythroxylum roigii. Lineage (NCBI taxonomy): Eukaryota > Viridiplantae > Streptophyta > Magnoliopsida > Malpighiales > Erythroxylaceae > Erythroxylum > Erythroxylum roigii. The sequence continues at coordinate 2,488,186 of JANZXV010000211.1, read as the reverse complement.
CATCCAAGCCTATATTCCAAGGTGCACCATTCCATGAGGGCACACCCAATGCTGAGACATATTACTAGTTGGTATGATGGAGAACCATTCTAGCAATGTTTTTGAATAATAAGAAGAAAACTGAATAAATGAACTCCAATTCTATCAATGTTGGGGATAGGATGTACCAATGGTTAACTTGGACAGAGACAAGGTAGTCAAACAATAATCCATTTCAAGTACGTCTACTTAATGATGTGAAAAGATTACAATCTTAGAGTAGGTTGAGAACCGGTGGCTAAGTCATTGAAACAGAGAAGCACATTTCACAAACTCAACCGAGTAGATGAAAAAATTTCAACAGAAGCAAAGATTACATCAGTTAGGTGTATGGTAGTAGATATTCGAGAATCAACTGAAAAGAATGAGTATTAAAATTGCTAAATAGAAATTGCAGAACCATGTGCTAAGCATTAGCTTCTACTAGAAATTATTTTACAGAGAGCAGTTTAAAATGGTCAATTCAAATAGCGTGCAGGCCAATTTATGGAACCGTAAGGAATGAAAGGGCATATCCACGTAGAGGTGAGAAAAGGTAGTAAAGCAACATGGAGTAGAACGAGGTGATCAACAAAAAACAGTTATCTGTAGATTTTCTAATAGGTTGCTCAAAGTTCAGAAAGGTGGAATAACAAGACAAACTAAAACACTTCAGATTACAACTTTGTTGAACCGACCGTTCAAATCCCAAGAGAATATCCCAACGAAGAAAGGCAAGTGAACCCAAAATACCAGTTCAACACTTGAACATCCTCTGAACAATTGTTAATTAAAATATGAAGTAACTGATACTACTGCGAACATATAAGGCAATTGGCCTGCTTCCGCTCAGTCGTAATTCCAAACCTGCTAAAACATCAACTTCATGGAATACATTTCGTTTAAGAGTAAACACATCGTCTACATTGAGAGACAGTAATTCCATTCTACAGCTAGTTTCATGTAAGAGTTTAAATAAGCTAGTGCCCAATCAACCCGTCAATCGTCACCCTCTTAATGTGAAATAATCAAAGCAAAACCTAACCTGAATTGGGTTGTTCTCCAGAGGGATGACTCATAGGCTCGTCAGAGAAACTACGCGGAACCTTCAACCTCAAGGGCTAACAAGGCTAGTCAGGAGGAACCCTGCGTTAAAAATAGTTATTGTAGAGCAGTAATAAAGAGTACCAGCAATCAATAGTTCCACCAAACTAAAATAAACTCATTAATGGTAATGCATTTATTATCCCTTAAAAGTCAAGCCAGACGAATTCAGCATTGGCCAAATGAAAGGCCTCAATGACTGACCTTTGATGTCAATAATAAAGTTCTCTCTTTACTCCTCCTCCCCCCACCCCCTCATCCCTCTCTCTCTTTCCCTCCCTCTCCTCCCTGGCTTTTGCATTAAATGAAGCATAAGAAAGCTAACAAAATTTCACCCCTTTCTACCTTTAACTCCCACGAAAGGACGCCGGACCTTGCACAAGTTCTAACATGCATTCAATTCTTAGTCAGCAGCGTAGAACACGTTTCACTCCCAAGTCCACAAGTATTTACCTTTAACGCACTAAAACTATTTTTTTTATTAAAGAACAAAAACTGAAGTTAAAGAAAAGGCTTTCTGTCTGGGAAGTTAAAGAAAAGGCTTTCTGTCTGGGTTGGGAGAAAATACCAAAGAACATAAACACGAAGCCAGAAATGCTAAGGGATCTGATCAAGAGAAGCTAGAAAAAACCCAATATAATTCCCATACTTTCCTTTACAATACCCACCAAACATTTCCTTCATTATCCACCATTTTTCACTCCAACAAAACAACACCACCTCAAGATCAACTACAACAAGCAAATCAGAGAAGAAACGATACCTATCCAACTGGTGCTTTAACCCCAAATCGGAGAGCTCGATCTAGTAGTAGAAAAGAGAGAGAACAATTTGCCTGGATCAAAAAGGGTATAGAAAGATATAAAGTGAGATGAAGAGTGAGTAAATCGTCAAATGTTTGGTCGAAGCCGACACAACTTAGCTTTGGCTCTCTATTCACCGCTCTGTCTGTCTCTTTTACATTGCTTCTCTTACACACACTCACCCTTTTCTCTCTCCTTGGTCTTTTCTCCATTTCTTTTCTTTTTCTTTTTCTTTTTTTTTCTTTTTCTTTATTTATTATTATAAAGTAGAAAAATAATAATACTTATCATCCCTTCAACCTCAAGTTGAAATCGTGATATTTAAAAAGATGTAATAATACGTAGTCCGATTCTTTTTTTTTTTAATTTGATTAGGTATCTTAGTTTAGCCGGTAAGACTCTACCTCAAGAGTCCTAAAGAAAGTAAATCTGAAACTTAAGATTCCTCATGTTCTTACGTAATTTGTACATTTCTGTACATAAAAAGTCATCACATATTTAATTGGTCAACTACTAATTTATTACTGGAGTGTACAAGGAGTCGTCGCATACTTAATTGGTCAACTATTAATTGATTACTGGCTCTGTTTAGCATCAGGTTTCCGGCAGCGCTCGGGTTTTCTAGTAGCTTCAACTCCCACACTGCTGCTGGAAGCCAAGTGTCAGTAATTAATTCGATCAAGGAGCTTCGCCCAGGAGACTAGAGGATCATCTACAGGGAAAATTTTCATTTCCTCTCCTTTTGCGTAACTCGAATTCAAGACCTCCTGTAAGAGAGGGCCTTAAGTGAGAAGTTTACACCATTTAGGCTATTCTTCGTTATCCTTTTTATTATTTAATAGGAAGGTTGTTTTTGGATAAATCTACATGTAAAAAATAAGAATACTTAATAATAGATAAAATAAAAAAGGGATAAATTATTTTAAATATATTATTTATTTTAATGTCATAATATTAAATAAAAATATTAATTAAATATTACAAATAACAATTCATTATAATTTTTTAGTTAAGACAGAAATTTATTTTTAGATTATATTTATAAAAAATTAAAAATGTTACATTTAGTTGATATGTTTTTATATATCTAAATAATTTTTGAAGTATTGTGTTTTTTATTGTGAAACAGTACCCTGAAATCCCAACAACTGTCCAATACAAGTTGGATTGTGATCTAAGCATCTTGTGTGTTATGGATAATTAATAATTATTAGTTTTGCTTAATTTTTGTATTTATCATTACAATATATTATTTCTTGGTAATTGTTTGTCTCTTATGACAAGACACTAATGCCCTTACTGTTGTTCCTTTTTTTGGGGCAAGTTGAACACGTTTTGGACTGCCAACCCTTCTGACACAAAACACTTAAATTATATATAAAATTATTATATATATATATTGTTCTGAGCTTCTTAGGCTTAGTTTCCTAATGTAATGTTGCCCATTTGCTTGTTTATGTTACTTAAGAGTCAATGGAAAGAGTATTGTATTTATTAATTATTTAATAAATATATATTAAATTATTGGAAATTAATTAACCCTAAATATTATGTTTATGAATCCTTAAAAAATATTACATTTATCATATGTGATCAAAATTTATTTAATGAAAAGATTAAGAAGACGTACTTGTTGAGACCTAAGATCGTGATGTGAACATAAATGTCATAGAAGTCAATGTTAACCATAATTATCTAAAGTCTAGATAGCTTTGAGGATCTTTAGGATGGATTAATTGTATAATCCTTTAAATATTGGAAATAATTGAAGCCAATTAATTATCTCGTTTTTTTTTAAGAGCAGCCAATTAATTATCTCTTATCATCTGAATATTGGTGCTTTTCTACAGATAAAGAGGATATATTTCGTTATATTTTAGTTTTACAATATATTTTATTTTTAAAAGTTACGTTATATTTTATTTTTATTTATTATTTATTAATACATTTATTGTAATTTTATTTACATAATTATTTAGCGTGTCAGTTTTACTTTTTTTTTCTTTTTAACCTGTATCACTCTTTTGTTGTCACATCTACATGTGAGTCTACCAAAAACGACCTTTCCACTATGTAAAAATAGGGCTACATACTATCAAATCTCCCTAGATTCCGCTTTATTACAAAACTTCGGACTAAGTGTGATGATGATGAAGAAGAAGAAGAAGAAGAATTAATTATCTCCATTCTAATTTCACATTCACACCAACATGTCTTAATCTACTATGTTACAAGTGTACTTCATTATGTAATATGAAATGGTTCACTTGACCACCAAACCAATGTAAATATATAAATATATATATGATTACCAAAAAATATACCATGTATTCATAGCTTCATTAAGCATCTGCTAATTGCTTCCCAAGTAAAATTAATCCAACAAGTTATTCCTCTCCTCCCTACAAAACCACTATAGCTAATGAATCAGGTGATGGAAAAGCCAGAACTAACAGTCAGTTTACATGAGAACACGCATTCTCTAATCATCCGCAGTCTCAATGTTTGCACCTTTGAGATGTAAATGCTTTTCTCTCCTCTGAAACTCTGTCAAGCCCTTTCCACTTCCAGTAACACCAACCTTACCATTGGGATCATCAGGAGATTTGAAAATGCTTTCACGCTTGCGCCCGGAGAAGAAACCGACCTGTAAATACACAGAAGAGAGGTGTCATGATCATGAAACGGTAAGGAATGAAGATCTTAGAGATTGAATATTAATATTCAGTGCCAAACCCCCTTTGACTAGTCTATTTCACCTTGCAACAATCCCTCACTAACCCCCTTTGACAGATAGAAGAAGACCAATCAAAGGAGGAACCGTGTGCCAAGGTCCCTCCTTTGCCGTCAGCTACATCGTCCTCTTTTTAATGGCGGTGGTAAGTTGTATTTTAAAAAGATTTGAAACTTGGTGAAGAAAATAATTAGATTTGGCACTGGTCTGAAAATAATTAAAAAGGATTGGCATTGAATGAGTCATTGATCCTTATTATTAATATGTATACTTTTATAGTGGAATATTCTAAATATTCTATTTAACAGTATCACAATAATAAGAATATTCTAATCCATGGGCTAAACCTAATTAATAACACATCACCAACCAAACAGCATCACAATCTAGTTTCAGCACTGAACAAAATAATTCCTGGGCAACATGACAATTCTAATAAAAGCCCATGTTTATTTTGGTCACAAACAGAAGCACAACATAAGAAAATAATTAATGAAGCCCACCGAAACTATACTGCTATCAAAGAAAAAGTGAAGCATCAACCCAAAGATTAGATCTCTCAGAGGTGCAGGAGAAGCTGCCAATCTTAAGATGCTTCTCACAGGAATTTAACTATAATCACAAAATCATTTGCTCTTATAATTACATACCTTCTTAGTCTTGCCTTTAGTTGTTTGGAACTGCTGCCATGCATTTTGTCGTTTGTTTTGTGCAACCTCAAGTTGCTCTATCCGCATCTTTGACTTAAAAGCATGAATTTTCTTACGCTTTGCAGCTTTCTGTAAATATAATAGTTAGCAAGTGCAGAAGTTTGTAGGACGCAACAATATCAAATAGCTTAATGTTAAGGACCGCAAGCACAAGTACAATGAGAAAGATCATGTTGATAAATTCTTTCGCAGTCTAACCTCAGGTCCTCAACTTGGAGGAAACAAGAAGTTCATGCCAGGGTATCGATTGCGGAGGTGTGATGGAATTCAATGCCAGATTACATCCAAAAGATGACAATAATGTGGAATGGATACTACTGAGCCCACGTTTACAATAAATAAGGTTTCTTTAACTTCCAAAACCAGGGGAAAACAAGATGATCAAGAAATTTTTTTAAATAACACTTTGCTAGATGTAGACACCAATAACCATGAATGGTGCAGCAAGCAGGGTAGACCACCATTAATTACCAAAAAGGAAAAGGCAAGAGAAGGTGGAAGATTAAAAGTCAATGCTTACCACATCCTCAGGATCATCAGGTTCTATACGCAGCTTTGTTGGCAAACTCTTTGATTGAAAGTCAGCAGAAGCAGCTTGAGCAATCTTCCGTTTGATAGCTAGTTTCGTAGCTTCAGCAGCTCGTTCAGCTTCCGCCAATGCATTGAATTCTATTGGTCGAACATTGTCTGGGTCTACCTGGAATTATCAACTATAAGTGAAAAACCACCATCTGCTGGTTCATAGAAATATATACCAGATAGCAGGACAAATATGAAACAAGTAATGTATACAAATGGATTGTGCACAAACTTGCCACACCCTCTACATTACAAAAATAAAACACTCATCTTTAAAGCACCAATTTCATCAAGAACGGCTACCTTTTGTATAGGGTATGATTGGTTCTAACTAAATTATATTGCTGAGTCAAAGTGGTACCTAAGCTTAAGCCTCCAAAATTCTACAAATCATATCAGTTTAACCTTAATCTCATAATCCTCCCCTTAAATCAACTTAACCTTCCATCATGCAATCTCGTATAACCGAACTCAAAGAGAGCACAACTTCATTTGAGACATCACAAATGTCTCTACAACAAACCTTCAAAGTTCAACGAACAGTCATCAAGGCCAATTGATATTACTACCTCTAATAACCTGGTTTTACATTAGTTGGTCAAATAAAAATCCACCTTATTAATCAAATAAACCTGAAAAACACTCAATACTATATGCTCCCATTAAGAATTCAGTGGAATTAATAAACTTCTTTAAGAAAACTAGAAGTTAAAAAGTTGAAAATTATATACCAGATATCGTTTTAGTCAAAACATAGGCACATCATTTAACAAATTTAATCTAAGAACATAGGCAGGCCAAAACTAAAACTTCTACAAATATTAGAAATTTGAACCAACCCTTGATCTGGAAGTAATCAGATATTTAGGGTACAGTGAGAAGAGTTGTGTGAATCACAAACAATAAAGAAATTGTGGATTTGAAGTTTGGTAGAAGAAGAAATCGCACCTCTTCCTTGTTCCCCCATTCATCATAGGTAACATAGTATCCAAGAGGAGTATGTGCCTCAACAGTTGCATCATACCTAAACATTTAACTAATCAAACACATTAAAGAAAAAAGAGGGTAAAAAAAATTACAGTAAATATAAACAAATCCATCAAATTTGCATCTTGATTTTAATCACGTACCACTCTCCATCTTCACTCCATACAGCTTGAACTTTTGTACCAACAGGAAATTTATCAGTCTGATAAGGTATGCTTGCCTGCTCCTGCTTGGGGTAAAAAGGCATATTATCAGCACCTGAAATGTGCCCATATACACATGCAACCACTATGTATATTACATTCACACTCTCATATATTCCCTGCACAAAAAAATTGATGCAATTTTCCTCTGTATGAAAAATGATGTACTATAAACTATCACCTTAAGTTGGGAAGAGCTAAGTTTCGTGCTGGTTCCTGCATCAATAGCAGATCCAGAAACATCATTCTGCTTCGCAGTTGCAAGAAGCTCTTCTGTGAGTTCAATGACCTGCATTTTCAAAATGTTAGGTAAATCACAGAAAAACCATCTTTGGATATCATAACAGCAACTATCCTTAAAACTCGAACTTAGAATCTCAAGGTGAACATCTCATTCAGGTGAGGAACACAACAGGCTGGGCAATCACAATGCATAGTACACCTGCAAACTGACCAAGATAGAAGTGATAGGCATCTTAATGACGTTCTAAGTTTACACAAATAGCTCAACAATTTTCTTCTTTTGTCAGAATTCTCCACAGAATTCTAATTTCTGCATTGTATGAAATTTATTTAGCTTAAAACCACCCTCACCTTGTCAACCCTGGAATGAAAACAAACCTCCATTGAAGCCATTAGCAGCTAAATAATGTTGCATGTTGAGTAACAAGTTGGGTCCTTCAAGAGACGGTGAAGAGATAAAAGAAAAAGAAGCATCAAAATCCCAGACACTCAAATAGCATAATCTACCCAGAATCAAAATATAAGACCCAGAACTAATCCTATAACCCTCTAAACACTAGAGAACAACTAACAAAGAAGGAATGCTTGTCAACCATCACTTGAACAACTTTTCCCTACAAGTGACCCTAAAAACAGACTCAAGTAGAAGCCAGCTACCCCACAAACGACTCAAACAAAATAAGCATGTCAAAGAAAAATTACCACAAAAGAAGAAAATTATATAAAACGTACAAAGCTTGGCAAAATCTGTAAAATAATCGTTAAAATCTTCACCTCAATTAGCTCCTTTTCCATGTCTACATATTCCGAGTTTGTGGGTTCATCCACCAACAGCTGCCTGACCTGTTTTAATAAGCAGGAAGGAAATGATTACACATACAAGCCCAACAATATATGGATACAGGATCAAGGAAACTTATACTAAGTTCACTTCAAGACAACACAAATATCTGCTTCCAATTTGCACTACCAAAAATTACGAATTTCTAACCAACTACGAAGGCCAAAAGGCCTACTAACTAACGCCAACACCGAGACTACCACAACTGCACCTGCACAATCCTCAAGTAAAAGACCCTGATCAATCTAAAAGGTAATAGCACGATTTTTTGTCAGCAATAAGCAGAAAAAAGATACTTATTAACGCTAAATCCAGAAAAAAAACCCCAATTTGAAAGGGAAAAACTAAAAAAAAATTGAGAGGAAGAGATTATTGCCTGGTGCAGTTGTTGTTTGTAGGTGGAAAGATTGGAAGCCAGCTCCTCTATGCTCACTTCTTCCCCTCCTCCGTGCATCTTATGATATCCCTTTTCTTTCCTTTTTCTACAAAACTCCAATTAGAGTGCGATTGATCAGAAGTCGATTAGGGTTTTCCAACAACTTGGGGAAATCGAAATGGTTTTGATCCTGTTGAAGAAGAGCCAACAACACGAAAATTAAGAAAGATCTTTAACCCCCTTTTTCATTTTCTTCTTCTAACGTCCGATTTAAGCCAAACGACGCCGTAAAACGTATAGTTTTTTTTTAAAAAAAAATAGACCATTTTATGACTAATACCAATATTAGAAATTTAGAATTTATTGTCAATTGTATCATAATTAAATTTTAAAAAAAATAATTTAACACTTAATTTTTTAATTTTTTAATTTAAGAATTATTTTTGAGTAATTAGTAAAAATTAAATAAAAAATTTATTTTTAATATTATATTTTTATAAAATTATGGATGACAATGGTTAAGGCGGTCGGCTTATGGCCTAGCTCGACTTATTAATTGTTAAAAAAATTTCAAAAATCGACATCAATTATCATTTTTGGTTGGGTCTCGAGGCAGGCCAAACTTGCACATCCTACCCAGTGAAGTCAAGAAATCCTGGTCCACTGACTTCTGATCGGGCCAAATTGTCATCCTTGATTAAATATTATGTAATTCCCTATTTATTTGTTATATTAATAAAAATAATATTAAATTGTGCATATTTTAAAAAATAAATCATTAAAATAATTAAAAATTTTAATATTAAATGAAAAAAACTTTTTTTCTTTTTGAAATTATGAAATATCTTCTTTAATTTTTGAAAAATAATAAATGTATAATAATAAAACTTCAATTTCGTAAATATTGGAAAGGAAAGGACCAAAAGTTCATAACTACAAACCTGTCAGTTAGGCTGGGTTGGGTGTGCAAAGCTCTGCACGGACAATGACGATAACCACCACGCCGTTATCGGCGATGAACAGAGCGGCAGCGAACACAGGCGGACCAGGCAGCGGCGGCGGCGGGAAAAAGGTGATGATAACGGGAGTGAGCAAAGGGCTGGGGAAAGCCCTAGCCCTAGAACTGGCCAAGAGGGGCCACACTGTAATCGGCTGTTCCCGTGCTCAGGATAAGCTCAATTCCCTCCAATCCCAACTTCCGTCCGAACACAACAACAACCACCTCCTCCTTGCCGCCGACGTCGTAATGCTTCTTCTCTCCCACATTTGATTTTATTTGAATGTTTAACTCTTCTTTTCGTTTTCATATTTCAATTCCGTTTGTTAATTGAACTTTGGGGATTGACTGTTTTTTTTTTGTTTTTCTTTGTGGCAGAGGTCAAATAGTAGCGTAGAGGAGTTGGCGCGAGTTGTGATGGAAAATAAGGGTGTTCCTGATATTATAGGTATGAATCAGTTGTTGTTGCACATGCAGTATGACGCTCAAATTTACTGCTTTAGAGGGATATGCAGAGAATTAGGGCGTCAAATTCTGTTTTCTTTTTTAATTTTGAATTTGCAGTGAACAATGCGGGTGCAATAAACAGAAATAACAAGTTTTGGGAGGTCCCAGAAGAAGAATTTGACACTGTTATTGATACAAATATTAAAGGGATAGCAAATGTGCTACGTCACTTTATTCCTCTTATGCTCCCAACCAAGCAAGGAATTATTGTTAACATGTCTTCTGGGTGGGGAAGATCTGGTGCTGCTCTGGTAAATATTTCACTTCACTTTATCCTGACCTGAATTTGGCTCTAATCTGTGTGAACGTCTTGCCTAAATGTCAAGATGTTATTTTCAATAATGATGGTGCAATTTAAGATGAAATGCTTGTAAATTGTGGCTATAATTAAAAATATGTAAATTATTATCCTAAAACACCACGTTAAGACACCACAGGAATGAAAAAACAAGCTAGACAATGCCAAAAAGAAATAAACTCTTGCAGTATTTGATTAAAAAGACATGATTCAGCTTATTCATGAAAATTATAGACTTTGTTTGTGATTTGTTTTGGCAATCTTGGAGTTTTTAGTACTATGAGATGGAATAAGATTATGTAATTTCACCATGTCTACTTGATCTTTACACTTCTTTTGGAAAATTTTTATGCATGATTAAATTTGCCATAGGTTGCACCTTATTGTGCATCTAAATGGGCTGTTGAGGGTTTGAGTAGATCAGTGGCAAAGGAGGTGCCAGATGGAATGGCAATTGTTGCACTTAATCCAGGCGTCATACACACCGAAATGCTTACGTCCTGTTTTGGCACTTCAGCTTCTCTGTATCAGGAACCTGATGCATGGTATATAGTCTACAAGATAGATATTTCCTTTTGTCTCTACAGTTTTGTTCTCGTAGCTTTCTGATAATTTTTGCATATTATATCTGTGGTTTTACAAGTCATCAGCTGGGAGGGGTTTGAGGAAAACAGTGCAAATGAAGTGTCAAATTGAGTATGATTACCCTTTGATGATTCTGTCGTACAAAAATGAATGTCTAACCTTATTGTGAAATATTCTAATGGCCATAAAGCTGCGATTAAATTCAATGGATTAATCCATGGAAGCCAACTAATTAATTTCTTGGTTATCGAGTCATCCTGAAACTTAACTGTACCTTGATTTTGGAACTTCTTATTTTTTTTGGAGGGGTTTGTCTCTCTCTTTCATATGTAGGAAATGAGACTTAATCAGTTAGGACAATGAAAGTATTCCTAAAGAAATTACAGAATAATGATACCTATCATGAATCAACCAAACAAGAAAAAGGTTACCTAGAGATTCGCACAATTGTTGCTGCAACCACAATCTGACCAATTGTAGAGTATGTTGCCATGCAATGTTTTTTATTAGCCTTCTAGTTTTGAATTCCATTTCACTAAGAGACGCACGTAGATTTTGTTTATCTCTAAGTGACAGCCCCATATGGGATATGTTGGGATCTTGTATCCTTCCTATTATTCTTTGTATGCATTTTATTTTTGAAATCCAAGAAACAATTCTGCTTCTCATTGCTTGAATGGTCGTCTACACAGGGCCTTGAAGGCAGCTACAATGATACTCAATCTAACAGGAGCAGACAATGGTGCATCTTTAACTGTGTGATGGAAGTTAATGGTTAGCTCTGCAGTATCCATTTGTTTTGCCAAAAAAGAAAAGGCATGTAAGAGTTTAGAGCTAGATATATGTACATCTTCTGGTTGATAAACTCCATAATTGCTGAAGTATAGTTGTAGCTGATGATAGTTTTGTATGTTTTACCCCTTAATTGTTGTAATTAATTAACTTTAAGGAGATTTCTGCCCTGGAGATATGATCAGGAACTAACCTAGAAATGGTGAAACGCTGGAGTATTATGTTTACATGAACAGCAACTGCAAAATTTTGGGTATATGATTTCTTTGACTACTTATTTTAAGAATGTGCTTGTTTGGTGGGTATGATAACATCCAATCTCATTTCTTATTATTCATTTCCGTTTTTATTATCATTCTCCTGTACGAACCAACTGTCCCTTAAGTTTTCTTTGGGTTAAATACATCAGATTTTACAATTTTTGCTCAAGGATAACTACTTGTCTGCAATTTAGGAGTAACAACGGTCAGGTTTGGGCCCTCTAAGTTCCGACCTTTGATCTTGAATAAATTAGTATCTAATTTCGAGTTCAGTCAACTATAATTCAACCCATTTAACTATTGGTTAGATTTGGTTGAACTTTAAATTTTTTGTTATCTCTATATTATAATCTAATCATAATTACATATAATAAAATAAAAAATTAAACTGATTTGAACGAGTTAATTTAAAAAAATATTAAATTTTTTTAGTTTAATTTATT
>JANZXV010000211.1:2453112-2466066 GCA_027576455.1 Erythroxylum roigii | reverse complement strand
ATTTTAATTTAAATTATATTTTTCAAAAACTATTTTTTAATGATTTTCACAAATTTAAAAACCAGAAAAAAAAACTAAAGCTAAAAAGTAAAAATTCAAACAAAAAGATTTTTTACTAAATTTAAAAATAAAAAACAAAATATAAATAAAACAACGGCCCTTTAATTTCATTTATCTCTACAGGCCCTTTGTTACATTCATGAACACATTCTCCAACTTCCACGATTGGATTGAGTGTTCCACAAATACAAATTGGTGACTCGACGTGCACTTACAACAGGCGCCTCAAACTGAATGAAAGCATCCAGAATTGTCCCCTCCTCTTATAGGAATTGAAATGGCTCACTCCCCTAAGGCTCGAAAATTATTTGGTCAGACTGAGTCATTCAGTTTTCGAGCCAAACTCGGTCCAAAGCTATATATTAGAGCAAATCTCGGACTTCTTTGAGCCAAACTCGGTCCAAAGCTATATACACATGCTCAGGCCCTGTGCCTGAGACCTGGCCCAAATCTGATCAAATCGAACTCGGGCCAACCCTACTCCCAAACCATTTTATTAGGCCTTTTAGATCAGGTACATATAGAATATGGTAAACTATATAAAAAGGGTCGACGCCTTTATTGTGGACGGCAACTGAAACACACAAAAACTAGCAAACAAGGCAATAAATATTAAATACGTTAAACACTGGTGATTTCAAACCCTATGGTATCACAAGCAACAAGGCTCTCTCCGTCCAGTTGATAAACAAAAATGGAGGCAAAAAAGAATATTCTACTGCAATCCATACAAGTACATCATCAAAAATAGCCTGAACCCACTGCCCGAAAGCAATATGGAAAATTTTAATGAAGAGTTCATACGTCCCAAAATCAAACACCTTGGAACTGCATTATATATCTACAGACATTTCTATAATTGACTTCTACAAAAGCTAGTTCAGAATGGCGTGAGCTTGAGACATGCCCAGCCTAGGCAGAAGTAATGCACCCACCTAACAATAATGCATGAATGACCAATCCGTATCAAGCTTTATCTAGTACCTAAAGGTTGAACCGGATTGTGGCGGAGCTGGTGGCAACCGATTTGGAGTGCGACGGCTGCCGCTGTTTGGGCCTGAACTTGCATCACCATTCTGCGCTGGATCACTGTTTCGTCGACTATGGGACCTAGATGAACCACCAAATGAGTCAGTAGGTCCGTTTGCTGCAGCATCAAACGCAGTCCTCCAGTCATCTCCTGATGAAGGTCCACTTGTTCTCGGGCTGCTATCTGCTCAAATTCAACGTACAAAAGTACCAAGAAAATAAGTAATAACCACAAAATCGTTATAATAGGGCAATGCACTAAAAATCAGAGGTATTAGAGTACATTTTTATAATTGATTTTATTTGATATATATTTTACTCTAAAGAGTCTTATGATGTTTAAATGCCTGAATGTGTCACCATGTCAGTGTGCACAAACAGATTCATAAATCCGAAGCCAATATCACCTGCTCCACTACTTCCATTAGACCAGCCAGATGCAGCACCTGCTCGATTGTCATGAATACTTAATTGCCTCGTGAGTTTAGACAGAAGAGAAGATTGCTTCTGAATACGCTCCCGCTTACGCTTTACATTCTGGTCTTCCTGGAGAAGCTCCTCAACCCTAGCTGAGCTTTGTCCGCTAATCACCAAAGCAAGGGTAGCAAATTAGTGTCATTTAACAAAAAATCCCAGGAAACGAATATTTAACTATTTGGTGCCACATGCATGCACAGGCATCAATTAAACAACCTTTTCCATGTAACATGCAGCAACAAAAGATAATTGAAAGAAATTATCAATTTGCATTTAAGAGTAAAAATAGGACCAACCTAATGGAACTATACAGCTGATTGAGCATGTCTTCCTTAGCTTTTTCTACCTGACAAAGAACTACAGCCTGCTCCACCAAAAAAGTCAATTATGTTTACCAAAGACAAATCAGTTTTAAGTGTTAAGAAAAAAGAACTGGTGTTCAAGAAATGTAACTACTTTTGGGACATTGGCAGCAAGGCTGTTAAGAACGGCTTCAACGTAACCGCGTACTTCTTGAGACATCCAGCGGAGTTCTTCTTCAGGATCTGCAGGTTTTCTAACCATGGTATCCTAACAAAATGTACAAAATAAGGAAATATCAACATAACAATAATGTCTGGAAATAACGTATACAATGTTTCATTAATGAGTAGAAGTATAGCATGATCTTTATTAAAAAAAAAAGAATTGCAATCATAAGTTCCAAAACAACATAATTCACAATTGAGATTTCCACTCTTAATTGTAGTTATCCAAGAAAAAGGTTGTTCCTAGACAAAATACAACATAAGAAGCTCTTGGTAACTTACAAGTGAACCATCAGAATGACTTTGCCGCATGGAATGACCAGAATCACTTATCACTTGACCCCCTTTTGACTGGATTACATTTCTCAGCTTGTTAAGCCACTCAGTTTTATCAGCTGCACTCTCAGCTTTTAATACCACCGCACTGTGAGCTATAAATAGAAGGAAATCGGATTTCTGTTAAGTGGTCCAAGGGAAAGAAAAAAAGATAGCAAACAGAAAAGATAAAGAGAAATTCAAGATTGGTAATAATACCTTTTAAGACAGTTTTGTATGGAACCCTACTAGTTATCTTGAAAATGAGACTGGGTCCTTTCTCAGAGCTTGGCCCATTAGCCTTTTTGTCCTTAGCACTTTTTGATGGCACTTCATCATCCTCAGAAACCTCCTCAATAGTGCATTCCTGATTGTCACAGACAAAAATGTAGTGACAATATGATTATGGGCATGTTATGTTACCAATATTTTCCATCCTATTATGCTTTATATCTTTATTTTTATGGGTGTTCTAAACAACTAAAAACTAGCAAATCAGCTCATAAATGAACCAATGTCCTTTATTTTACCCTTTATCCCAAGACCATGTGGAAACAGGAGGACCAAGATATTTATAAATATTAATTATATACAATTAGAAACAAGGATTCTCTGTCTAGCTTCAGTTACTTCTGATTATCACTGGGACTATCTCTTCCCAAATTAAAAAGCAGATTCACAAGTTCTAAAAATGATTTTGTATTTTCAAGTAAAACTTTCAGCATTTCCAACTATACATTGCACGATCTAAGCTTCATAAAACATAATATCATAACATAAAGAATGACGTCAATTCTCTCTAGCTTAGCCATAAAGAGGTATCATGATGCCTTTCTACACAGACAAATCTCAGGCTGCTTGAAACTACCCCATGGAAATCAGTTATGATCTTATAATTGGCAAGTGATTGCAACCACCCAAAACCATTATGCTTTAAAATGCAATTTCCAACTTCATCTCTTACCTCCAACGTAATGACACCTCGAAAGTGTCTTTCTTCTTGCTTTTTGGTGTAACCAAGCTGCAAAGGAAATTTAACAATATGAGGAACCATGGAATTGTGGGGGAGAGTTTACAGAACAACAAAAGCATGACAACACTAGAGTTATAAACTATCCCATTGAAAAACACAGAAAGAATAGCAAACATGTAAAGAATAGCAAACATGTTATTCTTTCTCTCGAAAGAATAGTCAAAGTAAACTACTAAAATAGGCCGCATATGGATGTAAAGAATGCAGCATGCAAGATAAAATTGAACATTACAAGGGTTACAAAACAATGAAAGGGTATCACCTTTGTCGCCTAAAAGGAAATATTAAACAAGCAATGTGCAGAAGTTCAACTGCCATCAAGTCCCACTTAATGTTGGTCAGAGAAATGAGCAAATACCTTGCCACTTTTTTCGTTCAATACAAACCACCGCCTACTCCATCCATTTGTTTTACCACTTTTTTTCAATAAAAATCCTGTGAATACAATATATAGATTAATAAGCAGTAGTATAATCTGCTAATAAAGTTTATCGCAAGCAATTTATATTTTAGTGACTAAATTCAATTAAACTAAAACACAAGCACTTTCCACAAAGGCTTTAGGGTTCAAAGTCATCACTTCTAATCAAATCTCAACACTGATGTAATCTAATCTTAAATCTCAATTTTTTTGTTCACATTTCAACACAGGAAGCAAGAGTAAGTGAGAATTGTGTGCGATGCTAGGTTGGGCTACTATTTCTCAACAGATATTCTACATGGCACTTGCAGCACCTCTAATTGCACAGTTTCTTTTCATTTCTTTCCTGAAGAAAAATGTCCACGTAAGAAACAAGTCAAAAATGTGTGTAGCTTTGAAAATTTTTGTTCTTAATGGGCTGAGCCATCAATCTCAAATTGGCAAGTAAAAGCATTTCAACATAGTCAAGCTTATATATCTGAAATGTTTGACGCATTTAAAACAGTGCTACAGTGTTTCCAAAGACAATTTAAGTATAACCTCAAATTGGCAATTTCTGATATAAAATTGATGCGGTCAAAGGGTACATTGATTTGAGTAAGAAAAATTATAATTACTTGCTATATTTAGGTAGTTCCAGCTTTTCTTTACGTTATCAAATTATTCCTTTAATTGGATTAATCATTTAATTTAATCTGCCCATTGAAACATTTCCAATCAAGACATCATGTAATTTTACAACTGATTTACCAGACAAGTTCTCCCATTGGATAGGTTTTCCTAATTCAAGATAAAAGGCAAGAAAAAAAGAGTTTTCAACATAAAGGATGGCGAAGTTTATCATTAGATATTGAAAATCACAAAATCTGCACAAACCAGCTGTAATCTCGCCCTCTGGTCCAGCAGTTTTCAAGGCTGGGCTCTCTTGAGTTTCTTTATCTTGTTGATTTGATTTATCTTTCATTGATTTCAAGCTTCCTCCAGGTTGTTGACCTCCCATTTGAGGACTAGTTGCCTAAATACATAATATGCAACAACATAAGAAAGTCAATTTATTTGTATTTTTGTAGCTGGAAAGTTATAATATCAAATTAGAGTACATAATTCAGTCCATACCCTGTTTAGTATGGACTGTTCTGCTTCATTTGCTTTTTTGGAGGACTTGTTCCTTATCTCTTCTTCCCGACGTTGCCTATCCATTCTGATGAAATTTGTCAAAAGAGATGGTAACAAAATTTAGATGGAGAGTACCATGCAGAATGCATACAGGGGCATACCCAGATATTTGACATCATGAGTTATGAATTATTACAATACTCACTTGATGCACAATCAATAAGAAAAGCAAGGTTATAAAGCATTCAAATTCACATCTGAAAAAACACAGGAAATATGCTAACATTCGAAAGCCACAAATTACATTCCCTTTTTATAATTTTAAACATTGATATGCAATGGACTTTTCTGAATTTTACTAGATAAAAATAGAGAATAATCAGCATGACTTTTATGCATACCGCCTCTGTACCAATCGGATGAAATGTTGAGGTGGAACAAACACGCGCTCCATATCAACCAGAGCAACTACCATCTTCTTAGCTTCATTCTTAAAACCTTCGAGTGCCGAAGTTGCAATTGCTATAACCTAATTAGAAACATGACTGTTAAGTGATTCTGGAAAGATAAGCATATATGATAAGCAACTATAGGTGATCAGCTGCAAATGTAATCATACCTCTCTCTTAAAGGGAGGATATCTTCCCAGACCAGGAGTAGAATTTGCTGAAGCATTTACAATATCAACTAGCACACGATGCACCTGTTTAATCAGCAACCAAATTTGATCTTAAACAGGTAAATTGAAGTGAAAACTAGACTCCTGATAGATATTGGATATTGTGGCAAATATATATTACAATAGCACTAGTAGCACCAGTTGGCATACCAAAGGTTGCAATTTTCTTCTGGAAAAACAGTATCCTTTGTGCAGGTATATGAAATTCAGGAAGTTTCAGCATTACCACAACTTTGTGACTAAAACTTGTTTTGAAATGCTCCCTCCTCTTGTTGCTTCTTAATCGCAGCTTTGTTTTCTGTTTGTTTCTTTTAGTTCTATGTCAAATTCTTTTCTGGTTCAAGCCTCATAGTTTCAGCTCTTATTTTGCCAAATCGGATGTTCGAGTATCATTAGTTTTCCATTGTTAGTTCAGATGACAGTAGCTAAGTTACGTTTACATATAGTTATATTGCAGAAACTACATATGTCTACTTACACAAATATTTGGAAAAATGAAGATCTACAAAATTATAAACCTGAAGCATCAAACTTACCTCGTCTACACAAAGGCGTGAAGGTTCCTTTGCCAGCTCCAGAACTATTTTTATCAAAGACCTTAATCCTTTCTCTGGTGATATAAGATAAGGTTGGTAACCATCTGCCTCTAGGACAATCTGAAATTAACATCCAGGTCAACTTTAAAACCATCAAAGTTTAATAGAAGAAAAACAAAATTGTGTTAAAGATAAAAAGATGTACCCTTTTAACATTGTTTAGGTCGAAATGTCTGTCCAAAGGAAGCTGCTTGATTCTGTTTGGGAAGCTACCCTCAAAACTTGCAACTACTTTCCAACCATTACCCTGCCAGGAAAAAATGTTAGAAAGAGACATTGGCTACTGAGTAGAATTTCTTGTCAAGGTTAAACAGGAAAGTAAAAGCAGTCAATTTTCTAGAAAATGAACTGGACGACAATCAACTTAAATGGGCTTCATCATACTTTGACCAAACTAAGAGTTGAGTCAGAATTAACAAGTATGCAGAAAAGCCAGTCATCCAAAATACAAAGCAAACTGGTTCTGAGTAGAAATCACTATAGAGTTAACTACTCTCCACAACATTCGCCACAGGCTCATCATTAACTCACATATCCACAGCAAACTTGAAAACATGTTGAGGCATCTTCAAATATTCATTGCTCAGACAACCACATTTTTTATTCTGATTTACTGCATTCATTTTATAAATTTCCCGGATATTTCAAATTTTTTCAGTATGAACATTGTGACGTCATCTGATCTGAATATAATTTCTGGCATTAAAGCAATCTCACTAAGCAAACCATAAAAATTATGGTCCTCTCCGCTTCTCTTTTATGAAATATTAGGGTTTCTTAGTCGATAGTTTTTTCTTCAATCAGAATAAGATACAATGTCAATGTATATTAGGTAGAAACTACTCACTTCACCACCAGTGAGATGCAGGAGAAATTTGTCCTCAAACTCACGACAGAGCTCCAAAGCCAAAGCTTTTGTACCTTCAGCGCTGTTAACCATTGACTCACCAAGTCTCACCAATTCGTCCTGAACAATTTGAGATTTTCCCTGAAGCCTGCAGTTTTGTTATTGTTAGAAGCATAACAAACCAATAGCATTACATGTCAATATAGCAAATAAGTATTATTACTAATGTTTTTCAAATCCTTCCTAAAAAGTGAAAGTGTTAAAATAAGTAGTTACACATCAATATCCTGAAGTATATGCAGGAATATAAAAACACAAGCATCTAATCATCCAACAGGTTTCGAAATTGAGATGCTACAATAAGAAATCAAAAGAAACAAATTAGGTGAAAATGGAACAAGGCACTAGTACCCAGATAGAAGATTCGGTAGCCTGAGTTTCATACGGTTGCGAATCTGACCAGCCAGTGCATCCACCAACGCTATTCTCCCGAGTTTGCTTGGGGGAGCTCCAGTTAGTATAGATTTCAAACTTTCACTCTCAGCTCGCCATGCAGTTTCTAAAGAATTCTCAGCACTTCCTGACTGTGCTGAAGCAATGGACACAGACTGCCCAATCAGCGCTACCCATGGTATATCGGACGTTTTTGGTGGTCCCTGATTCAAAAGCAGTGCCTGAACGGCTGCAATAGCTTTTGATTCTGTAGCTGCTTGGTCAATTTTACTGATTACACCGATTGTTCTGGTACCTACAGTAAAACATGTAAAACACAAACCAATTAAACATTACCAGAAAGAAATGCAGCAAGAGACTTAGTGGGTGACAATAGATTTAAAATGAAATAATATCATAACCATCATGAAAAATACAAACTAATGCAAGTTTAACATTGAACCCACTCTCTGAATCATATTCCTTAGCAATTCTGAGGGCTCTTGATGACGAAACCTCTGGTGCCTGAACAGCAGGTATGATGACTAACAAAATCGCATCATTGTGTTGAGCATATTCACTAATCTGGGTATAAGAAGTCAAATTATTAGAGGTGTTCATACAGAAAAGTTAATAGAGCTACAGAAAACACAGCGTCGTATAAGTTGAAGTGAACTAGTATCCCCATTACTCATGTTAAAACTTCTAACTGAAAGGAATGTAGCATCTTCTCACCAGGGAATCATCCATAATTCTTTGATCTAATCCAGGCAAGTCAATCAATTTCAAAGGTGGAGCTGCAAATAATAAACAAGAAAAGGTAAGAACAATGTTACAAAATATGTCAAAAAGAATACAAGCCCTTCTTCCTTCTTGTTTCTTTTCATACTATCATTTGTCTTCATTCATATGTTGATAAGAAATTCTAGGATTTAATGAATGCAAAAATGTAGTAAGCAATGCTAATTGACCTAAGTAGTCAGGGACTTCAGGTAGAAGTAAAAATAAATTGCTGAAAATGGAAAAGAAACCAATATTTGGTCGCAAGGAAATAAGGTAAGTATTCAATCAAGTTCAACAAGCCATTGTCATTAAAGAAAGTAGCATTTGTTAGAAGCTCCGATCCCATAAGAAGACACTATCTTTCTTTCAAATATTGCTCTGTACCTTTCCTTTTCTCATTTTTACTAAAACTTGGAACAAAAAAACTGAAGAAATACACATATGTCGTTGGTTATATCATCCTCAGTATGTTAAGGTGGCACAATAGTGGAATGTAAATTAACTGTTAATGAATAACAGTTCAATCACAGGAAATAGTTAGGGATTAACCCATTTAGATGGAAGGCACAATAATACCTTAAAGTAAAATAAGTGCTTGCAGGAAATGATGTCATCTTACATAATGCTAATAAATATTCTCCAAAACAATGAGAAACAGCTCTTCAGTTCTAAAAACAGGTTCAAACAAGGAGTGGACGCACCTGTGCTTGTACGAAGTTTCAGATATATTTCATCCCTGCCTCTTCCTGATGAACCCTTACTCAGTCTATCCTGCAGAGAATGCCGTAGAGCACCTACAATGTGCCAATTTAGAAAGATCAAGGATGATTACAGACATTCAGAAATTAGTGTGCTGAGGTCATTAAGAGGTTGTAAACATGCAAAAGTGCTAACAACATGCAATAATCATGAAGAACTGGATAACTAATTGAATGATAACATTTGAAAGTAAATTAGGAGCAAACTCACTTGCAGAAACCTGTTGAGATTTGTTGTCAATTTGCAAAATAATAGATTTGCTACTTAAAGAACCATCTCTATTCAAATCAATGCTTATTGGTGCCCTAGTAGCGCCATTTTCACCAGTCGGCTGCCATTATCAAATTAAACCAGACCAACAATTAGAAATCCAATAAGTACAATGAAACTTTCAAACATATGAATAATACAGAAAGACAGCCGAACTTACCAAAACAGGATGTCCTATTAGACTATTCAGGACTGCAGATTTACCAGCACCCTATATAACACAACAAAGAGAGGTAAAATTTTAGGATGTCTCATCACCCAACAAAAACTTAACCATAAAACAGACATATGCATAAAACGGAGAGTTCAATAATTATCCATAAATCTCTTTCTCTTAGTTGTCTAAATGACAGTTGTTTTAGAGACTGACAAAGATAGAATTAAGACAGAAGAGGTCACTTGCCAATTGATTACATCAGTGCTAATTCAATTCCCAAGCAACACCACATTAATCACGATCTAAACAAGTATTTATGAACAGCATAAGAAGTTTAAGATATCGGTATTGCATACTCAGTTAGCTGCAACATAACAAAGATAACCGAGAGATCCTACACTGAGTACTCGATTCGCAACTCAGATAACATTCTTAAGCCAATAAAATAATAACGACTACTACCTAACACACTTAAACAACGCATCTAGTGTATATATCTCCAATGCTAAACTCCGTCGTCGTGCCGTTGACATATCCAATGCTCAACATCCTCAACTAACACATTTCTATCTCAAATTCACACAACCAAAAACACGCACATCCACAGGAATTATCAAGATTAATAATCACTAAATCAACAGATCCAACGATCTAATCTCTCATCCAATATTATAATAGAGAGAGAGAGGGAGAGAGCGGAACTTACAACATTGCCGAGAGCGACGGCGTTGAGGAAAGTGGAAGAGCGTCGGGAGGAGGAAGACGACGACGAAGACGACGTCTCATCAACATCCTCGTCGGCCAGCACCGCAGAGGCTTGCCTCATAGAATCGGCAAGCAGCGCCAATTCTTCGATCGCGTCCATCTGTTTCTACTAAAATTAATTTTTTCTGAAAAAAATTAAAAATCGAACGGCGAAAGATGTGAAGAACCGAGGCGATGAAATCAGATGTAGATCGGCAAAGAAGGAGAGAGGAAATGAAACCGTAGAACAGATTGGATCTTAAATCCAATTGAAATGGGAAGGAAAAAGAGAAGATGGTCGAGCGATTAGCGAATATTTGTTGGATATTTTTATTATTTTGTTCTCTTTTTTTTTGCTCTTATATATATATATATATATATAGACTAAGAAATGAAAGAGAAAGTGTTGGGAAAGAAAAAGGAGAGAGGTCAGAGGTGGAGTTCTCCTAAAGCTTTTTCGAATACTCTACTGTTCTTCTCTTATTCGTCGCTCTCTCCTCGTCTCTGCTCAAACCTCAAAGGCCCCAAACCCAAACAATAAGGACGACTCAACTTCTTTATTTTGTTTTTACTTTTCAACTCTCTGACCTTAAATTTGAATTCCTTTTGGTTTGGGTTGTTTGCACTTTGCAGGCAACTCCCCCATTTTCTTGACTTTTTTGTCCATTGGTACTGCTCCTTTTTTACTCTTTATTGCCACTCCTAAAAAAAAAAAGAGTATATTCATTTTTAATTAAGTAAATGTTGTTTAATTTTTATTAATTATGGTCGGGTCGGCCTAGTGAGGCCCGGTCCAGTGAGACCCAACTTCAAGCCCAGGCATTAACGGTCCAGTAATAGGAAGTCGTCTCCCATACAAACAGGATGATTCACGTAGAGACCTAAACCTAATGGCAACCTACCGCATATATAAGGTAATGTTCAGCCACGATAGAGGGACGAACTACAAACCCTAGTTGTCTTCTTGTTCTCCCAAGCTAAAAACTCTAAAAAAGACTGACTTGAGCGTCGAAGGAGATTTCCGGAAAACAACTCCCGGAGAGTCATTGTTTGTCTTGCAGGTTTTTCATAGGCGAAGCTTCACAATAGCATGGATCAAAATAGCGATATTCCGGCCTTGCAGAATCAGGCTGAACCAAATTATAATATTGCATTATACTTTCATATGATAATAGTAATAATAACACCATAAATCCTATTTAATAACTTTTAGTATATGCCTCCAAAAGGTAGTCCAAATAAAAGCATTTTACTTTTAATCTGCAATAACCAAATTGTCTCAAATCCCGTATGTCAACGAAATTTTTACTGAATATTGTTGTTATAATAATGAGATTGTAATTCATGTTAATATTTCATAATGATATATTTAATCGGTTAGATTTAGATTAATCGAATTTTGAAGCTGATTGAGGTAAAAATAATTGTTCAAAATACCCACTTAAAAATAATGTAATGTTAATTTAATTTTATAAAATAATTTTGTTTAAAACTTAAAGTTTAAAAAAATCAAAACCAAAATAATTATGTTTTAATTTCATCTTAAATTAAGTTTGATATAAATTTTGTTTTCTAAAACAATATTATTTTAGGCTATCAAAAAAACTTTAGAATAAACTTATTTCTAGTTCGATTCAATCTAATTTATTGTCAAATTTATGGACATTAATAAAAGATTATTGACTATAATAAAAATTATTAAAATTTATAAATACGATTTGAATGAATTTTATCACTCAAAATTAATTTATTAATGTATCTAAAATTGTACATTCAATCGAACTTTGTATTTTTAAGAAACTCCCTCAAGCGCTCTTCAAAAAAAGAAACTCCCTCAAGCAAACACTAGTTTATTCTATGCTTTCGATTCTTTACTTGATCCTAGTTGTGTTTTACTAATTGTTAGTCATTATATTTCGCTATTCATTCCTCGTGTGAGGATCATTCTGTTTTTGGTTTGCTTGTATCTGATTGTAAGGTCATTTTTATTTCTCGCCCGGATATTCAGGTTTTTTGGATTAGATGTCAAGAGAATAGGTGTGCCCACCTGTTAGCGCGAGACTCTATTCGCCATGGCAGGTTTCACTTATGGGTTGATCTGCCAGATGTGTTGTTCGACATTTATTCTCGTCACTCTTAATTATATTATCTTTTCTTCAAAAAGAAAAACTCCCTCAAAAATTTCAACAATATCCTATTTATTAATCTAATTACTTAATTAGAAGATTAATTTAATTAGTATATAATTATAATAAGGCACCCTTTTTATATCCAGAAATCATAATTAAATTTAAGTCATTTTTTAGTGCGTTATCTAATGTCAGCATTCACTATATAATTATAATAAGGCACCCTTTTTATATCCAGAAATCATAATTAAATTTAAGCCATTTTTTAGTGCGTTATCTAATGTCAGCATTCACGCCCGATTAATTTTACCAACAATACAACTTGATTCGTTACTGTTATTCATTAGTCAACCCGTTGACCAACGACATGACTCCTGCCGGCCAACAAAATTAAAATTTATTTTTTTCGATGAAGTCTTGTTTCGTAAATTAATTAAAAAATTCTACTAATTCGGTCAATTAAATTAGATAAATTTTGAATTGTTCAATTTTTAAGTTTAATTTTAACCTTTTAATTTGATTTATTTTAATACTTTTTATTATTAAAAATTGATTAATTAATTAAGCTTCTTATTTAGAT
>JANZXV010000211.1:2422317-2432411 GCA_027576455.1 Erythroxylum roigii | reverse complement strand
TGAGGTCAGGGGTTCGAATGCGGCCACTGACCAAAGAGGGCAATACCTCTTGGCCCATGCCTGGATGCCAGGGTGGGATGAGGCCTAAATGCCGGGTTCCTATCAGTTTTGCTTTTTAGTTTTTGTATAATAATAATAATAATAATAATAAATCAATTAAAATATCTTTTATTAGGGCAATTTCATTACAAAATGAACTATAAAAGTTTAAACACGACTCTTTTAAGCCGCCATTACTGACTTCACTATCCGACTTTGATCATCAAACTCCCCTGCGGGCTATGGCGACTTGTAACCTTTCGTTTTCTTGCAGGATTGAGTTCCAGTACAATGTTCAAGGAACATAATGATCTATGGAACCAAATATCAAGTAAAGAAATATCAAAATCATTGATGAATTAACCTCAAGAACCATATACAATAGTCTCCAAAACCAATGATACTATACAAATTCCTTAAAAACACCAAAAGGCATAACCAAACTATGTACATTTTAGGAACCTTTTTGCCATGAAACTGGCAACATTGTGTTCTGATAAGAAAACTTCAGTCTTTGCTGAAACATTTTCAATGGAAGAGTAAACTGATGATCAATCTCGACGTCAACTGTTTCGAGTCGAGTCCGGGATTACCAGAATTATTGAGTGCATGTTATGTATCAATGAATATGTATCAACATCTGTACCCTTGTATAAGTTAGGATGCCATCCTTTCTTGATGCTCAACTGTGCACTTATGGTTTGAATAGGATCAATGCTTTGTTTGGTTTTCGGATCGTCGAAACGGATCGATCCAACATCTATCCTCTTCTGCAGCTTTTTGCCATCTCTTCCTGAAGGCTGCCATTTCAGCACCGGACTGTCTTCTGACCTGCACATACATACGTTTTTATCATTACATGCCTGTTCGCAAGGAATGGTACTGCAAAATTTACAGAAGGCATAAATCAGTCTGGAATGATGAGAATGATCAAGAGAATATACTTCTAGTCTATTATCAACTATCTGAGCCTTGGGCGATGCCTGCAACAACAAAATCAATACATGTCATACGTCTAATGATACATTCTGTTTCAATACAAAATAAGATTCAGGTAACTCCTATCTGATTCCAAGTTTTCCTCTTGCTCCAGAAAAGGAAATTGTCGAGCATGAGGATTAATCTAGAATACAATATGAAGATATAGGAGGTATAGAAAGTAAATGATTCAGGTCATAATGTTTGCTTTAGAACAACAATAGATATCTTCAACTTGGCAATTTCTACATGTTCTGTCATTATTTCAGAATTCTGACCGGTCTTTACTTGTTGGATATAAATATAAGAACAACTGTCAGAAGCTATGGTCTGAAACATGTCAAAAATAAAAGAAAGCGACATTACAACATTTCGGAATCAACCACACCAACATCACTCTTAACACACTTACTTTACTTTGATTGAATACACCAAGTGTGGGAAGACCGAGATGAACTACGTATTCAGAATCAACCACACCAACATTTTTTGTGCGATCACCCTGCAGAAAAGAGATGAACAGTAAGTGTTCCAAAGCCAAGGGAATCATAAAAGAAAACCACGTTAGAGTCTGAAGTTACTTGTGAACAATAGCCAAGCTGCATATCCAAACCCCATGCATGGACCAAGTCATTCTGCAAAGGGGAAAGACAATCAGTCTCATGAAGATAAATATGATATAAAGGTGAAAATGAATACATATGGTTTACGTGGACCAAGTCACATTCCACATATGGATTACATGTCAAGTTTTACCGTACCAAACATCAAAAAATTAGAGATACACTTATACGAAGGTTCTATACCTGAATCATGTACCATGCACAACGCCAGGCTGCCCTTGAGAAGACGGGAGCCATCATTTCCACCCAACTGCATCAACAGAATTCATTTACTGCATAAGAACATAATTCTAGGCTATTTCACAAAATTCATTTCCATTTCCAACTAAAAGAAAGGAACTATTGAACAAAACAAAGCAATTGTTTACTAATTCTTACCCAACACATGGTGGAGAAGTACTCTTCTCGTTGCACCTCCCATGGCCTTTAAATTTATACATCCTTCTGCTCAAAAAATAAACCATATGGGTCCGTTTCTGTTAAATGCTTCGGGAAATAATTATAGTCCTTGGCCCAAAGCATCTGAAGTTGCTTATAATAAATTTCAAAAGTATCACAAGTCACAAGGCTAAGACAAACAGAGAAGTCCTTCCTCTTGATATGAAGACAATTGTATGGACTACTTAGTTCTTAAATAGACCAAAAAAAAGTAAATTACGATAATTGTACGTCATTTAATTTCCGTCTTCCTGTTCAGCCGTAGACAAAAAACGGAAAAGTGAAAGAACATAATATCATGGTGGCTGAGCCACGAAATGAGTAATGTAGTCAATATACAATTACGAGAAGACTTTCGTAGCAACTTGTACTCACCTATGTACTTTATGTTTTCCCTGGCGTGCAGTAATTACATGGTGAACCTCTGACTTCACAGGATCAAGTGCTGGCTGTGATATTTCAAGCCCCTCATCTTTAACAATGGACAGATATCTACAAGGTATTTAACATGTCCAATACATGTTATGATTTCACATCCACGAAGCAAACCAATTGTAAAGAACACCAGAAACGTCACATTTGCTTATAAAAGTTGGTAAATAAAGGCATTTTTTGTGTAAAATTAGTCACCTATGGAGGCAACAAGAGTTAAGAGAAATCCTCTTTCCATCATTGAATAGAAAGTCGACTAAAACATCAACATAAGAACATTTCACAAATGTATTGCTTTTGGAATTTGGACATAACAAACCAGAGTGCATCTTATGTCAAAACAGGCTATATAACCAACAAGAAAGGGATTTGTTAAGGTTATGAAAATCTAAATTAAGAACTGCCTTCATTACAGACATCCATACCGCGTTGGATCGAAATTCTCAATTCCAAGGTCTTCATCCCAAAGGAAAATGTAATCGTAATCTGCAACTATGTCTGGATGTAGGAAACGTTTTGCGAACCACCTATTAAACCAAAGTAACTTTTCATGTACGGATACACAGCATAAGTTTGTAAATATGTTCATATGGAATATGAATGTTAAAAAATAAGTATAAATCTAAAAGTACACTGTCCTCTGAACAAAATAAATCTTACCATTTTGTTTGATTCATGGCAGAAATATGGATGGCGCCATCACTCCATGACAGGTCCCTCCATTTATCCACAATACCATCATAATGAAAAAGCATAACAACAAATTGACTCAAAGGAAACTGCAATAGAAATATGAATATTTGGAATAAATATGGCAACAGCATTATGAATGATACAAAAAATACACATATTGGCACTAACCTTTTTCACAATTTGGTCCACGATAATTTTTTGCTTCATTCCGACTGCAATTGCTAACAAGTTCATTGAAGTATTTGGCTTGATCTGCCAAAGATTTATCATGCAACATCAAATCAAAATCTCAACTAAAAATTTTCAAAATCATCCATTATTTCAATTTCAACAAATAGAACTCCAAATCCATATTCAGCATATCAGAAATCAAAACGTAAATTCTTGCATCCAGCATGAACAGGTCTGTTTCCTTCTATTGTAAAGTCCTTAATAGTCATTAGAAGCAACACGCTAGATTTTGAATTGTTAAGTCATAAAACTTGAAAAGAAAACATTATCAATTTGGTTCCAACATTTGCAAAAATGGATTTTCATTGTTTCCCAATAAATGCTTTTAGAAAAATTCTCCATTATCAAATTTTTTGCACGAAATCATGCATGACTATCCCGTAATGCAAAACATAAAAGGAGACTTTAGGATCTGTAGGTACAACCATACATATATATACTAAGCTTCTAAACGATCAATTTTACTTACATCTTCTGTAGGATTGTTCCATAATGGTCGCATTTGAAAATCAGAAGTTTTGACAATTATTCCTTCGGGTAGGGCAACAGTTCCAAAAGGCCTGCAATGATTCTAAGCAACAGAGATCACAAATTAAATGGAAATCCAAGTGATTGATCCACATAAAATTTTATTGATCTTAAATTAGAAGACAAACCTTGCATTTATTTGATTTTGCACTCTGCAGTGTCCCAGGGACTTCCCGTTTTGCTAATTTCTGTGAGAACAAAGTCCAAATAAAATCACCTTAGTAGATTCGTTTCCAATTCACACCATTAATCATCCAGCAACAGAACAAAAAAACAAGATAAAGGTATGAAGATCAAAGCTCCCCCCGTAATCAACATTTTTATCGATGATTGTTAAAAAAATGTTATGAACAACTTCTAACAATGCTCAAAGAAAGGAATCAACTTCTCTCATGGATGATACACCATGTGCAGCGCAAAAAACAATGAAACTGCTTTCTGACATATTTCATCAAGTATACTTTCAAACACTGCATTGTCCTTGACTATCAAGAAAACATGAACCCACTCCTTACGACAGCCTTCCCACATGATAAAAACTCCACCATTGCCTATATAATTCTTATAAAGTTAGCAACTTTTAGAAATATAATACCCGGCATCATCACCTGCTAGTCAGTTTTTACTTAGCAAAGCCACTGTGTGCATGCAAAGTAGATAAGGGACAAAGCAATGCAATTTAAATGAAAATACAATCAGGAACTCGCATAATTTTTTAGCTTCTGCGTCTTAAAAGCAAAGAGTAAAAGATCAGCCCAGATAGTTCGATTTTTTATATCCCCGTTACAAAGCATTCCACTGCAAGCTCTGTTAAGTGCAGTAGAATCCTCATGACAAAATGTCCAACAATGATATCAACAAGAAATGTCCAAATTCTCTTACAAAACATTTCCAAATCACCATTCTCTGCAGGAATAAACTACATCGGAAAGGCGGGAGATACTCACAACTTTGTATTCCTCTCCAATCAATTCATTACCCATGAAGTAAGTGCCACATATCAATGTAGCTATAACTAGAAAACTGCAGAAGCATGATTTACTCTTAGGATCTGAAGGAACAAGAGCCTGAGAATAAAATTAAAGAATCATTTTCACACTGATAAGCATGGAGTATAGAATGACAGTAAACACCAATATGATTGAGAAAGTTGAAAAAATGGTTCCAACAATTGTTAACATGCATTAAAAGCTTCAGTGAAATGACTTTTTTCCTTTTCATAATAGTTTCCTTGAGATTAGAAAATCAATCAAAGCAAAGCCATGAATCTGATAGATTTGTGATGAATACAGAACCAAGGGCTTAGGATCCATAAATCTTAAATAGAAAAGGATATGTTTCTTTCTGCGAGATGAAAAATAATAAAACAGAATCTACTAAATAATACAAATAAAGAAACAGTTCATCATCGACCTAGAAAGCATTCATTGACTTGGTGCCTATCAAAAAACAGATACCATGATACAAAGAATATTTGAAAGACGAGTGACTTAAAAGTAATAAATGGAAAGAAATTCTATAAATTATACTAATTCATCAATATTAATACAGTCTTTTGGTTATACTTCTCCACGAGAAATAGTTCAAGTCTCAAAGTGCAATAATCCCCATCCCAGTGGTTTCGGGAAATAAAAACACTGATCAATTAATTTCTGAAACTGAAGTTAGTATGAAATTTTGAGAAGCAGTTTGAAGTTGCAAAATTGAAGAGCTGAAACGCTTTTGATGAAAAGATTAAAGCGTTAAGAGGATCCAAACAGAATTCACTGGTGAGAAATAAGTTGGACAAAATCCCCGACGTCATTTGAACAAGTTGATCAAATTCAAGTACTTGCTCTTCATGATGAGAAGGCTATTCAACAACAACGAACTGTCCTCAAGTCCAAAAAGCGATCAAGTTACAGGGAGGAATTCAACTTGCATCCTCCGTTTACACAATACACCAAGAAAGACTTGGAACTTGGATCACTTTTCAAACTAAATTTCAAGTGACTTCTTGTAACGTATACTTTAAGTTGCAGAAACCAAGAAAACTGCAGTCAACCCATCAGAATATACCTCAAAAGAGGAAGCATAAGACAAGTTTTTTTAATCCCCACCGTCCAAAAGGAGAAAAAAAAGGTCCTTTCTTTTCCTTTCTTAAGGACAACTAGAACAGAAGAAACCACAATTATCATCCTTAACGAGAAACAATCATCGTTATCAGAAACCCACAAAGGAAATAAAACAGGAAACAAAGAGAGGAAGCGGTGAAAGATCTTCATAAACACCAGCACCACCACCACCACCACCACCAACAATAGAAATAAAATATAAAAACAAAAACAAAACTTTGTGGACGTATTGCAACAGAAACAATTCAAAGCACATGCATACACACAGAGCAAGAGATGAGCGTTTTGGGAAAAGGCTTACACGAAAGGGAGTCTTCATTATTGAGCAGGAGTGGCAAGCATGAAGAGGGAGCAGAAGCAGAAGAACGAACAAGTACAAGGAAGGTTGAATCAAAGTCTTCTTGTGGAATTTTAGTTTGTTGAATATATATACATATATGTGATCTTAAAGACACAAGACAGATGGATAAAGGAAAGCATAGAATACTCACTTTACCTGCCTAAGAGAAAGTTGACAGAAGAAAGCAAGAGGCAGAAAAGGCCGGAAAGGAAAAGGACTAATACCCAAAAAAAATGGAAAAAAAATAAAGAAAGTTCCAATTTTTACTGTATTACTTTTATTATATTCGAAGGAATATAGGTAAAATTGCTTTTTTTTTCCATGAAAAGTAATGATTTGTTAACATATAAAAGTACAGAGAATCCTAAGAAAACATAAGAAACACCACAATAAAGACATTTCTTTGAAAAGGAAGTCTATTTGCACATTAAGTCCTTGACAATGAAGATGATGAATGGCTATGGCGGGGTTTGAGATCATGCTTATCCAAATATGTATATATTCCTAGTTGAACTCCTCCATGAGTTGATCAATGCTATTTTTCAAGTCAAAATTTTAGTATTTATCTTATCTAATAAAGAAAGAAAATGATTAATTTTTTATATTTAACTCAAAATAATTTAAATTTTTCCTAAATTATTATTATTTTTAATAATTTTAATCATATTTTATCATATTATATAATGGAAAATTTAACAAGAACATGGCAAAGATTTGGTCTTTGGCCTCTTCACGTTTTTTAAGAATAAGGAATGAATGTGGGGGAAGTGGTGAAGTGGTGGCGAAGGCCATTTTCCGTTGGCATTCGCGCGAGTATGGAATTTTCCCAACGTACTCGCCTTTATAATGCTTATTGACTGGACTCTCCACCTCAGCCGTCTCAGTCCCACGAAAAAGTTGACTTCTTGACTTTTATTTTTCTCTCTCTTATTTTCTAAAATAATATAGGCTTATTTACCCAAATAAAAAATTAAAAAACTGAATTTGACTTTGAAAAAAGATATTTTTGATAATTTCAATCAGAAACAACAACACCACTTAATAAAAATCTGGCCGACACAAAAATTGAAAATATCTCATATTTCGCAATCTTATTTTTAAAAGTTAATGCGGCTTATTTGTATATAAGAAAATATATTTTATTCGAATAATATTTTCTTAATTTAATCTTTTTAAAAGTTTATTAAATGCAAATATCATTATAAAAATTAATAATTTTTATTTAAACAGAGAAACTCGCACTCGCTATTCTTTAGATGCGTACTGAGTAAATCTCCATATTGACACAATAGCCTGCAAATCATGCCAATCGGGTATTTCGCACTAGGCAAATCCCGTACGATAAGCTCGATCAAGAGAGCATAGATAGGTAGAATTCGAATACAAGACCTTTTAACTTCACACCTCTCACTCCACCAACTCGACCACCCCTTACAGGCTTAATAAACTTATTCTAACGTCACTTAAAAATTGTATTACAAAATAGTAAAAGGGATTCAATTAAATATTCCAAATAAAAATGTATAATTGTTAATCATTATTTATTTAATTGCATAAAACCCAACATAATCTAAATTATTTTATGTTATACTTTAATATACTCTTTTTTTTTTGGTACAGAAGAAACTAAAAGGAAGCAGTAAAAAGAACTCAACCCCATAAATACAGGGTGTCAGCTGCATCTTTCAGCAGAAGAAGAGAAACAGAAGTTGGTGGCAATTCTAGCACACTATTGTCAATAGTAAGAGAACTTCTCCCGAGCTTAACTAGATGATCTGCAACCGAATTCTCTTCTCGAAACAAATGGGCTATTTTTACACACCAATCTCTTTGTAACAAAATTTGGATGTCATAGATAATATTGGTATGACAGTGTGTCACCAATCCTTTCCTTCCAAAAGTTGAGTAACACTTAAATTAATTATTTAATTATGTTAATTATTGTTAGGTAGTGGACAATTTCGTGCAAGTCTATATCATTAAGGCCAAATGTATTTATTATTATTATTTATTAATTTGTTTTTTTCTCCACGTCCTCCTCACTCTTCAAACTTGTTCATTCATTCCGAAGTTGACTTGAAGGCAACATGTTCTTATTTTATAATAATACAAGATTAGGAGGTAATTTTGATTCCGATAGACTAATAATGTTTTCCGTATAATGAATTATATACACAATAGATGTTAACGTGTCTAATACACGAGGCTCTTCGTTTTGTGAAAATTTGGGGAGGATCGTAATATACGTAGCCTTCCTTTTTTAAAATAATTAAATGGTTTTTGTATTTTTTAAAAGAGAAAAAATTGAGAGTATATTATTTTATTTTCTTTAATAAAAGGTGTTTATATTTATTTGCATAAAATGAGTGGTAATTAAGAATTTCAACCAATTCTTACGTATGTTCCTTTTAGGAGTGTCCGAGTTGGTGGAGTGGAGAGCATGGAGTCAAAAGGTCCTGTGTTCAAATCTCCCTGCTTACGTTCTCTCAATCGAGTCTGTCGTATAGGGTTTACCTAGCGCGAAGTACCCGGTTGGCATGATTTGTAGATTATTGCGTCAATCCAAAGATTTACTCAATGAACATCCAAAGAATAGCGACTGCGATTCTTCCGTTTCTATTAAAAAAACTTAGAAATAAATTTAGTATTGTGTAACAAATAATATATAAGGAGACAAAATCATCATCAACAATAATAACATCAATCAGTAGAAATTTTGTTAAGGCGCAGAGTTCGGAAAGGTTTAGTGATACGCAGCCTTACTACTAATTAGTAGAGAGGTTATTTTTATATAGGTCAGAACCAAATAATATATTATTTTCTTTAAATGATGAACTTCCCAAAATATTTTAAAAAATACCTAAAAATCAGTATACATTGGCTTCATTTTTCAAAATTAATATTTTATCTATTTGAAAAATAAACCAATTAAAAATGCTTTACTTGTATCACTAGTGGATTATATATTCTAATACAGAGATAGAGAGAAAGAGACGTCTGTGGTGAATTATGGACGACGTGACTGCTAATGCTAATAATATACTTTTGAGTGCACAAAAGATCAAGGTCTTTGTATATATTTTGTTTTCTTGCACTATATGTCACATTCTGTAATTTATTATACCAAATGGTGCCATCAGCATTAACATTGCCCTAATGAAATGGTTTGATGACTTTGATGATGAGAAGGTATGCTGATAGTTCTCATTAGTGATGGAGTCAGAAATTTAAGATAAGAGGGTTTAAATATTTAATTTTTTAAATTTTGGAAAGCCCAATACACTGCTAACCTCTAATTAATTATGTTCTGGTATATGTATATTAAAAATAAAAAATAAAAATATTTAATAATCTTGAGAGGCTCAGTGCACTACTAACCTCTAATTAATTCTATCATGATATATGTGTGTATATATATATATATTAAAAATAAAAATATTTAATAATCTTGAGAGTCCCAATGTACTATGGGCCCATGTGCCTCCGTCGTTGCCTCCAACCTAAGATTAGTAGAAATAAACAATCTTATTTTTAGAGATTGTTTTTGATAGATCGAAAAAGAAAAAAGAAAAATATATACTAAATACATAAATAACTAATATATAAATATATAATAAAATAATAAAAGATACAGATATTAAAATAACAAAATATTAATAATAAATATAAAATATACAT
>JANZXV010000211.1:2375771-2399930 GCA_027576455.1 Erythroxylum roigii | reverse complement strand
TATTCATAATTTTTATTAAAAATTAAAAATTAAATAATATATTTAAATGATAGTAAATCATATTATGAAAAAAAAAACATGAGTTCGTTTTATGATTTTCATACTTTTTAAAAATCGAAAGAAACCAAAACTAAAAACAGAAACAAACAAAATTTTCTACTGAATTTGATTGTTTCCCTCTTATTGCATTATTTTTTATTCATACAACTTCTTTCGTATCAAAAGTATAATGATAAATAAATAAAGTTTTTCATAATTTCTGAGAATATCAAACTGCTTGAATGAAACAGAATTTCCTATTTTTTGATAATATCAAAGAAGCTCTAACATATATAGAAAAACATAAAAGTGAGAGTTATTTATGAAAAGTAAAATGAATTGAAGCCAATGAAGCATTCAAGGTACATTTATTTACAATCAAAACTCTAAAACATAATGTTCTTATAAAGAATGAAAAATGTCATTGCCTTATTTCTGATAAGGTACTTGGAAAGTTGGAGTTGGTAATCTTAGACTTGGAAAATATTACGAATATGATGATGATTCCAACCTTTAAGTGTTACTCGAGCACTGACTCCTGGAGGAACCTCAAATGATATCTTCACTGGCATCATCTCTCCAGGTACAAGAGAAAAATAGTTATCAGAGTAATGAACTGGGAGAATCCTTGTGTCCTTTCCTTCCTTGCTCTGTGTTGATGCAGTAGTTACATCATGAACAGAGAAACGAAGAAAGAAAGCAACACCGACACCGTCTCCACCGACTTCGGCAACCTTCAAGCTGTTATTTTCTCCTGAAAAATGTCTGAAGAACCTCTTGAACAAACTGCCTTCGTGTTCGCCACCACCACTATTTACAGGTTCTGCTGAGCTCGTGTCGTGATCTTCATCACCAATTCTAGTAACAAAGTTGTTCTGATATGTCAAACTTTTGGTGTTCGGTTTCTTGGATGTGTTGTGCACAAGCATCTCCAACTCATAGGTGGAACCTCTAATGGAAGTCTTTGATGTGATCTTGAGGGGAACTCTCTTCTGCTTATATGATTCCAACAACTTGTAATCTCCACCTGGCAAATGCAACCAATAGAAGTTCCTTGATATAATACCTTGATCAGACATCTTGTAGAGCTTGAGAAGTAGGAAGTAGACTGGCTTCGGGTTTTGGCACTTTGGATACTTCATCTCAACAATGGAGATTGTTTTCTGAGGCGGGACTCGAAGATTTTCTTCAACTTTGAAATACGGACATGCCCCGTCTAAATCCCAAATTGATACTTCTATGGCCACATTAGATAGTTCTTCACACGAAGTATTAACAACCTGTGTATGGAAAGAGTATTCAACCAACTATATAACCACAGAGTTGACGAGAAGCAGAAAATGATTCTATTAGTAAGATATAGTTTAATCTTGTGAGTTATGGAACCATAAACTAACTTTTCATTTAATGGAAGATGAACTGGAGGTCCCACATACTTCAAATATCAGACAACTAAGATCCATCTCCCAAGCAATCAATTCTGCATAGGCTAACTTATGATAGTACTGATGTGTTTACCTCAATAAAATAAGTTGCCAGATTCAATTGAACATGGATTGGCTCCGCAGCACACCGACTGCCGTAGAATCCAGCCGTTTGGTCAAGCAAATGGTCATAAAACTGACCTCTTAGACCTGTCCAAGGATTCTGATTCTTCCAAACCAAAACACCAGTATATTTGCTCCACATACGGGAAGCCCAGCCCTCCAACAAAGCTCTATACTGAATATAGTTCACAAGCTGAGCCTGGAATGATGTTTGAATAAAGTTTAGAAGCTTCGCAGCATGTTGAGAGAATCCCAAGTAACTAGATAAAGAATTTAGCATACCTTCAAACAAAAATCATCAAGATCAGTTGGGGAGCCATACAAGAGGATCTGATTATGGACCTTGCCTGGTTTTGAGTAAGGAATGTATTTATGGTATTCCCATATGGGGTTAGGAACTTCTTCTACATAACCATTAGGAAGCTTCTTAAACAATGGGATTTGCCAGCCATCTGGTGGCATTGTTGCTCTGATGGTTTCAGCAACTGGCATTCCAACAGAGCCAAGCTCAGGGTTGAACCCATACTTGTAGAAATCATCCTTGAAGAAGCTTTCAGGATATTGAATTTCATAAGGTCCATCTGTGAAATCTCCCTTCCCATTTGCAAAGCCATCCCATAAAGATCCTTGAATATAAATTCTTGTCCCGTCAAGGTACTGGCTAGGATCCTCGGACCCTAGTGACAAATCTTGAAGATCCTTGCCAGTTTCTTTGACATTTTGA
This sequence comes from Erythroxylum roigii, assembly GCA_027576455.1. NCBI lineage: Eukaryota > Viridiplantae > Streptophyta > Magnoliopsida > Malpighiales > Erythroxylaceae > Erythroxylum > Erythroxylum roigii. The sequence continues at coordinate 2,397,620 of JANZXV010000211.1, read as the reverse complement.
AAATACGGATGGAGCTTCAGGTCATTCTTTAATGCATTGTTGATGTCATCTGGTGGAACCTGTTCGTTTCCACCTACCCACAGAGCAAGGCTAGGATGATTTCTCAGAAGCTTGATTGTGTCTCTTGCACATACCAAGAACAGATCGTGGTCAAGTGGACCATCAGGATTTGAGACTGGCACACCCCTTCCATCAACATCTCCTGTAATCCAAAACTCTTGCCACACCTACATAATCAATCAGTCAGAAAACAGAAAATGAGATTAACTGCTTTTGCAACCCATAATTTCCAGCAGCATAAATGACAACAATAAAACTAGAAAAATAGTAGTACTGTAATCACAAAAAACAAAAAAGGAAAGGCTTATCAAAATCTCAGAGATAGAAATAGAGAGAGAGAGAGAGAGAGAGACCAGCAAGCCATAAATGTCACAATAATGGTAGAAATCTGGTCTCTCAGCTAACCCTCCACCCCAACACCGAATCATATTGAAGTTCATATCTGCATGGAACTTGATATCTGTCTGGTAACGCTTTCTAGAAAGTCGTAGTAACCCATCTGACAAAATCCAGTTGCCACCACGAATAAAAATAGGCCGACCATTTACCTTGAATAATCTGTTGAGCAGAGATAGATTGATCTCATTACATTTTAATATAACCCTGATAGCTACAATCCAGAATATCAATCTGATGTTAATTTGTTGATACCTGCCACCAGTTGCAGAATCGACGTAGCTCTCAATTTTACGAAATCCAAACAGTTGGCTCCATGAGTCTGACTCTCCATGTCCCTTTACATCAACAGTAATACTTACATTGTACAAGGATTGCTTTCCCATACCATTTGGCCACCATAATTTGGGTTTGTAGAAGAAGAGCTGCCAGCTCACATTGTTAGTGTGCAAAAGGAGCATTGGAACTAAAATTAAGTGAATGAAATACGTGAACATTAAGATATGGAGAAAGTCATGATGTCATGAATTCATATTTTACAACTTAGAAAAAGAGAGAGTTAATCTACTCTGTCAAAATATACATAAGCAGTAGCATACATCTATAATATTGCTATGCATCAGAAAACACTGCGATCAGCAGCTAAACAGCAGAACAATTATTTTTAGGTCAACAGAGGGGCCAAAGATATGATTTTTTTGGTTAAGATCATGACATAAATACTATAACTGACCGGAGGAAATGTGAAAGTTGTGCTCTCTCCGGCTGCGATTGACACATGTTGTGTTTGAAGGTGTTCCACCAAGCAAATGCCATTTTCAAGTTCCAGTGTCACTTGGATATTCAAACTACAATCAGCTACACTGGTACCTTTATTTTTCAACTCGGTTGTGGCATGTAAATATACCCTCTTATATCCATCATAAAATGTTGAAACCAAATGGGGATCCACAATTTTCACTGGCTGCACATAATGATTTCATCCACAAAAAGGACTCAAGCTGTTAGCAATATAAAAAGTGGTGACGTCCAAAATCACATAGAATCAAGTATAAATGTTCTCATAATAGAGTAGAAACTAGTTTTAAGAATTTCGAGACAAACACATTATCTGCTCCAAAAATTAAGGCAATAAATGGAATAACACCAACATAGAAAGTTAAACCATCAGCTTATTTTAAGTTACTTCTCAAAGGTCTCATGGGCTGTCCAGAGTAAGTTTCCCCTAGGCACATATGAGCTGGCTTAGAGTATGAACAATCACGTGCAAGATTACATCTTAAAGATCATCCATGGTATTGAATCACAAAACTTAATCTCACCCCTGTAACATAAGTTGATACTTCATCCCATATGCCAGTGTTTCTATCCCTGAGATGTTAAAGAGCACACTGTTGTTACTGATCTCCACAATAATAGTAAATGAATACTTACTATAGAAGCACACACGATAAGGACCTGCAAAGACAATAAGCTTAAAACTACAACTAGAAGGTAGAAAATCAAAACCATAAAAAGAAAACTTATAGTCATACCCTTATTTCACTTTACCATTATGGCATTTCAAGAAAGTGCATCTTTTCCTTTATGAATATGGACCAACTTGCTAGGACCAGACAGAATAAAGAAAGAAAAAGAAGAAATAATATAGTCAGTTTACTGATCAGGGGGTTCACCTTATAGGCGCTATCCAATCCCAGCCCTCGACATAATGGGCAGCAACATCTTTTCCAATCTGTCAAAAAAGCAAAATGGTTAATATTTAAGACTTTATACCCATATAATCACCGTAACTTTCAGCTATCAACCACATAGATGACATCATTTTATGTCTGTGGTTCTGCAAAAGAATAAGCTAAAAGTGGAAAATTGATTTCAGAGGAGAGTTCTATATAGATAGTCATATACCTCATGGTCACCACCCTGTCCCCCGTCACAAGGAATCTTCCCAGGATGGTCAGGAGGATGAACCAGAACAGCCAAAAGGTTTTGACCACTAGGATTCAGAATATCGGTAACGTCTAGACAATGCCTTCTAAACATCCCTTTTGGTAAAATCTTTTTATGCCCATTCACGTACACTTCAGCTGAGTAATTGATTGCACGAAAATTCAGATCAAGGTGTTGATTTGCTGACTGAAAGATTCCCAAGTTATCGATCAGAAACAAAAGTTAAAATGGGATACTTCAGAATCAAAACTCTTGCACATACAAATTGACCCAAAACAACAATTTGGAGTTATAAAAACCAAAAAGCCGGTAACTGCATACCAGCTTAACTTCAAAAGTTGTGAAGAACCAGAATGTGTAGTAGTCCCTCCCAGAGTCCGCAATATCTACGATCACTTCATTTTCCAATCCGTAAAAAGGATCGGGTATCTTGTTGCTTTCTAACAGAGTTCCCAGAACACTGTCAAATAGAAAACAAGAGTGTAAACAAAATATTCATGAGTTGGAAATCACTGTCATTTCAAATTCCAAAAGAAACACAGCTGCTACATTTGTAATCAAATGGAGACCACAAGAATTGGTTCTGTTGACCATCGACATTTTGAATTGAACAGCCAAAGAAACGAAATTTCAAAATCCCCACTTCAACAAAAACAGTGAAAAACTAACCCATTTCGAAGATTGAAACTTTTGCTTTGGAGAATATAAGATGTTTGAAGAAATTGCACTTGCAGATTACAACTAGCTAACACCAAGTCAACTACATTAAGCCTAACTTCGATTTATTTTTGTGATGAGTCGCCTTCATTCTCCGATTCCAAGAATCACAAAACAAACAAAATTGAGAAATTCAAAGCCAATTCACCCATCTCCCCCACTATAATAGCAAAATATGAAAACAAAAACAATTCGATTGCAAAACCAAAAGAAAGAGAATGAAACAAGAGTTGGAGCAATGTTACTTACGTTCCAGGAACAACAGCTTTAATCCAAGGAGGAACAATACCAGTGGGAGGATGAGTGGTGGTGAGTTGGATGCCAGTGTGTTGAACCTCTGTGGATCTCGCTGCTAACCATCCCGAGTTCAGTACTATCTTCCCCATGTCATCATCCATAACCATTTGCTTCAAACACAAAGAACAGCTCACATACTCATTCCAAAAGGAAAAAAGAAAAAACCCCAGTTTAAAAAGAGGGCAGAAGTCACATTAGTCAAGAAACAACACAGAAAAGACTTGATCTTTTCAAAAAGATAAAAGAAAGATAATGAAAAAACCGAGGAAGAGAGAAGAAGATGGCTTACTTTGGCAAAAGAATATGCCTTTCTTCTCTCAAAGCTTATTAAACAAAGACATGATCTGATCTGAGGCAGTATTTATTAAAGTACACGTGAGTTTCTGTTCTGTTTTGGATTTCGGAGTCTTCTATAAGATTTCCTAACGTAGATTGTTTTTACGGCGCCATATCTGCTAAGCACAAACGGTAGATATTTATCATATTCGATTCTCTGTTTATCTCCTTTAATTATTATAATTAACCACTTTTTCTAATAATACTTTATTTTAATGTTGAGATTCTTCCTTCTGTTTTTATTTTATTCTGTAAAAAATTAAGAAAATATAAGAGATAATGCTTTGATGGGTTTACTATGGTGATAATGCTGATCTCTTTGTTAGTTAAAGTTTAAATCTTTAGATATGTGATATTATTATTATTATTATTATTAGCTTAATGTGATCAATTATTAATTTAAATATATATCATTTAATATATTCTATAAAATATTAAAATTTGAAAGATTAGTTACGAAATTAAAATTTTTTTGGTCATTTGAAAATAGTTTCTGTATTAATTCGGGGTAAGGTTGCTTAATATTAAACCTCTCTCACTACATTTTTACTTGATTTTGAATAGATTATCCTTCTATATTTTATTTATTAAAATAAATATAGTTAACATAAATTCAAATATAGAAAAATAAAAATATGCCTTTTACCTCTCCATAATTATCCATGTCTAATTATTTGTCATATAATTTATAATTGTCCTACTAACATATTATATGTGAATTTATCGAAAATAATCTTTTTATTATGATTGAGGACCATGATGATGACACAACGGTAATTCATAATTGTGAATAAGATGAGATCAGATTTTCTGTTCCGATTATAGTGTTCCTATCATGTTTTATTAAATCTTATCAATATATTTATATGGACCCTACGTAAATATATGGATGAAATTTATGCCTTATTTGGTAGACATTGTCGTCAGTTGTTTGACTTTTCAAACAGTTACAAAGGTTGTTTAGTGAGTAGCTCTTCCAATAATTGATTTAACATAAATAGCCAAGAGCGTTTATATCAGCCAAAATTTTAAGTATTAAAAGTCAAAATTTTCCCTTTATTCAGTTATAGATTAGAAATAAAATGTTGCCCTTAAATGTAAAATGAAAATAGAAAGAATTGTATATATCTTTCATAGATGATGAAGCAATACAGTTGAACATAACTTATCTAAAATCTAAATTCTTATAAGAATATTCAACGAAATACTAAAATACATAATATTCATACCTTTATAATTTTTTTAAAAGTCATGTCCAAATAAGTCATTTTATACATAAACAACTAATTTTATTAAGCATCTCTAATAAACAGCTAATGTAATTCGCTGATCAAATCAACTACCAACTAACAACTAATGCAATCAATTAATTGCCAAGTAGGTATTAATGAATGAGAGTTAGAACTTATTGAAATAGAAGATTTGACGTGGAATAATTTGATAAGAGTAAGAAAACGACACCGAACAGGGACAGAGGAGGGAAGTCTATGGAGGAAGAGAAGGCGTAGGACAAGAAAGATGCGCGGGATATATAAAAGGGTCGTATCACCTACCTGCGCAAATTAGGGCTACTCCTCTTACCAAATTCCACTTATTGCACCAAAGAGGAGGCGCAGGATAAGTAAGATGCGCAGGATATATAAAAGGGTCGTATCACCTCCCTGCGCAAATTAGGGCTACTCCTCTTACCAAGTTCCACTAATTGCACCCCCTGATGCATGATATATTGGTACTTCTCTACCATTCTCTCTCCATGTATTCTTCAGGGACCTGTTGGTTGTATGTTCATTTGAGTGATTAAAGGGAAATGAATGTGAAAATATAATCCATGCGTAACGTTGATACCTTTTTTTTAGTGTTTTTTTTTAATCATGGGCAACATTCAAGTTTGAGACTTTGATTCTGATGTGAATGTATTTAGCTTGAGATAATTATTGTGGGGTTTCTTTTTGGATTGTTCTCGTTTATGTTTATTTTTTCTTTTTTATAGGGCATTCGTTGCTGGGATGGGGGATTCAGAGGTGGGAATGTTGTGGGAAACAGTTTTGACAAAGATTAGGAAATGTTATCAGTATGGTCTGGTGTAAGCTGTATATATATCTGTGGACTGTATTATAGGATGTGCAGAAAGGAAAGCAAATGACAAAGCTTTGTTTAATCTTCAGTGGAATGGAAATGTTATAAAATTGTGGGTTAATGCAAAAGCATTTGATTTCGACTTTGTATTTTAATTTAGTGTTATTTCCTAATACAGTATAGGTGTTTTTTGATTCAATGCTGGTGATTACCCAATAAACTCTTGTTAGTTGGTTTCACAAACAGCTTCTTCCTGTTTCATCTTCGTTTATAGATTTAAATTAGATGAGCTTGCTAAGTTTGAAGGCGATAAGGTTGAACTTCTTTGCTTCTCTGTCCTCATATATGCAACGCGTGCCTACTAAATTTTGAAAGGAAGAGTGATGTAGTGGTTCTAATTCTTTTACCGTCTTTCTTCATTGACATGGGCCTAAAAATCTAGAGGGACAGGAAGAACTCTTTGGTAGATGTTTTATTGTTAATAATTGTTTGTTGTTGGAGATTAGAGTCTTTGACTAATATTTCTTTTCTCAAGTCTTATCAGAAGATATTGTTTTTTTCAAATTTTTTGGGACACAGAGGATGTTATTGTTCTTGGAGAAGAGGATGGTCACTTAGATTGATGGCTCTCATGGGTTGTAGAGTTTTTTCTTTTGTTCCTTGTTTTGCTCCCCATTGTTTAGTGTATGTGGCGTATGATTCCAAGTTTTTGGGAATGCTTTTCAAGTTACCTTTTATTTCCATCCTTTATTTACGATCTGACATTTACATCATGATATGATGCGTTTAGACATATGTCTTTGTAAACTTTGTCTTATTGCTACATTGGTTGCAACTATACTGAATACACTTTACTCAGGTAAATGAGAAAGATATGATGTCTGAAGAAGCTGGGCATATGCTTGTATATGAAGATCCCTCAGACCACCGATCTATGTCTTTGGACGATACTAGCAGTACAGAAGAATCGCCTAATGAAACTAGACTGTCATTGGAAACTGCCAATGATGCAATTCCTTACATCGGACAAAGATTTGCTACTCATGATGCAGCTTATGAATTTTACAGTGAATATGCAAAGAGATGTGGATTCTCAATCCGTCGACATCGAACAGAAGGCAAAGATGGAGTTGGCAAAGGACTCACAAGACGGTATTTTGTTTGCCACCGAGCTGGGAACACCCCTGTTAAAACCTCAAATGACAATAAACCACAAAGAAACAGGAAATCATCACGGTGTGGGTGTCAAGCATATATGAGAATAAGCAAGACTACAGAATTAGGAGCACCAGAATGGCGTGTGACTGGTTTTATAAACCACCATAATCATGAACTCTTGGAACCAAATCAAGTTCGTTTCCTTCCTGCTTATCGAACTATATCAGATGTGGACAAGAGCAGAATACTCATGTTTGCTAAAACAGGGATTTCAGTGCAGCAAATGATGAGGCTCATGGAACTTGAAAAATGTGTGGAGCCTGGATATTTGCCTTTCACTGAGAAGGATGTTAGGAATTTACTTCAGTCATTTAGGAAATTAGATCCAGGGGAGGAAACTATAGACTTATTAAGGATGTGCAGAAACATCAAAGAGAAGGACCCAAACTTCAAATTTGAGTGCACACTTGATGGAAACAACAGGTTAGAGAATATTGCTTGGTCATATGCATCGTCTGTCCAATCATATGAGATTTTTGGTGATGCAGTGGTATTTGATACAACACATCGCTTAACTGCATTTGACATGCCTGTTGGGATATGGGTTGGGATGAATAATTATGGCATGCCTTGCTTCTTTGGCTGTGTACTTTTAAGAGAAGAAAATTTGAGATCGCTATCATGGGCATTGAAGGTAATAGATCGAAACAATCTTTACTTTGAAAAGTTACTCTTACTTTCACTTGAACAACTTCAATTGGATCTCTGATTGGTTCTAGCTAGAACATTTATAAAAAAAAGGCCTTGGACTGTATGTCATGAAATTGAATAAGGTATGTAACAGGATAATAAGGGTTAAGGTAGTAATGAGACAGTAAAAACATTTGGTTGACCAGGTATGCATCACCTTGAAATGAGAGTTGAGGACTCATGTGAGCTATTGCCATTTCTTGATTTCCAAAGAGTTTTTTTGTTAAAACTGACAGGCCTACCCGACATTCATATGCACCTTTGTTATAGTTATTGCATGCATGATCTTTTTTGATAATGCAGCTGAGCCTTTGATGTCTGCAACTTCAACTCTTAGGGTTTTACATTTATATTTTCTTGTTTTGGGAAGTGACATTTTCATTTTTTTATTTGGGAGAGGCATAAACATTAATACATATTAATATTCAACTGGCGCATTTTGGCTGCTAAATTAATGTTGATTTTTTTTCTTTTACCTATTTCCATGAAAGGCATTTTTAGGGTTCATGAACGGGAAGGCTCCACAAACAATATTAACTGATCAGAATATGTGCCTCAAAGAAGCAATAGGAATGGAGATGCCATCAACAAAGCATGCACTTTGTATATGGATGATTGTAGCAAAGTTCCCATCTTGGTTTAACGCTGTTCTAGGAGAACGTTACAATGAGTGGAAATCAGAGTTCCATCGTCTATACAATCTTGAATCAATTGATGACTTCGAATTGGGCTGGAGGGATATGGTTAATTCCTTTGGTCTTAACACCAACAGGCATATTGCAAACTTGTACGCATTAAGAACACTTTGGGCCTTGCCATACTTGAGAAGCTATTTCTTCGCAGGAATGACTGCAGCTAACCATTCAAAAGCAATCAACGGCTTTATCCAACGGTTTCTTAGTGCACAAACTCGACTTGCACACTTTGTGGAGCAAGTATGTTCTCTCCCAGTTATTCCTTGCAATTACTAGAGAAATTTATGTGGTGCCAGTCTTCTTGCTTATTTTAGTCAATATTATTGTTGGTGTTCAAGGTATAATTTTGCTTGTGAGTTTATTTTTATTCGATATCTGTCTTATTTTTGGCGAATGTAATGGTTTTGATATACATTTACACTTGGCTGAAGTCTCTGTGTTCAGTCATCATTTATCTTCCAACATTTCTTCTTCTGAAAATGTGGGACAGCTTTCTCTGTGTTTGAATTAGTTCCCCTGCAAGCAGGTTGCTGTTGTGGTGGATTTCAAAGATCAAGCTGCTGAACAGCAAACAATGCAGCAGAATCTTCACAATATATGCCTGAAAACTGGGGCACCTATGGAATCACATGCTGCTGCAATATTGACACCTTATGCCTTCTCTAAGCTGCAAGAACAACTTGTTTTAGCTGCACACTATGCATCATTTCAGATGGAAGATGGTTTTCTTGTGAGACACCACACCAAACTTGAGGGAGGCCGAAAAGTGTATTGGGTTCCCAGGGAAGGTATCATTAGTTGCAGCTGTCATCAGTTTGAGTTCTCTGGAATTCTCTGTCGACATGCACTTCGAGTTCTTTCCACAGGGAACTGCTTTCAAATACCTGAGAGGTACCTTCCTATTCGTTGGCGTCGAATCAGCACATCCCCTTCGAAATATATTCAGAGTTCTACAAACGATCATGGAGAAAGAATTCAGTTGCTACAAAATATGGTGTCAAATCTCATAACCGAAGCTACCAAGTCGCGACCGAGGCTGGATATTGCAATCGAGCAAGTTTCTATACTCTTATCTCGCATCAGAGAGCAACCATTTCCGTCACAGTCTGCAAGGGACACTTCCTCCATGCATAGATCTCTTTAGCGCCTAAGAATTGTGTTTGGATTTTCCTGCAACAAACCCAACTCTTTGGAAAGCAAAGATGGCAGATTACAGAAAGCAAAATAGAGTAGCCTAATTCAGTTTGTGGGGTCAAAAGCTTTAGTAGATTTTGGGGAACATGCATGCAGCTGTAGATCTCCCAGTTGCAGCTTTTGTACCTGTTAGGCTGTTAGTTCTGGGGCAGAAGTTTTATGAGGAGCCTGTTTCATGTATAAATATATACATGACAAGGAAGAATCTTATGTACATTATGTAATATCCATGTCTGAAAATTCATACTTCACTACAGTATAGATTAGAAGGAAAGAGTTGGGGTATAATTGTCTACTTGCTTGAAAGGAATAAAGAAAAATCAAGAAAGAGTTGTATTTTTCCGAAATACAACAAATTGACTGCATTGGTTTTCTTCTTGCTCTTCTGACGGTGACCATTTCAACAACTGTTAATTTCAGAAGCAAGTTCCAATCTTTCTTTTTGCAAGACTTCAGGAGCCATCTACGATGGAATCCATTCAATGGATCGCCAAGATCTTGCTGATTTTTTTTTTTCATTTTTGGTTACTTTAGCTACTCTGGGCATCCAAAATCCTCCAATTTTATCCCACCTGCAAGCCTAATAGAATGTTCTTCCACTTGATGTCACAATGAACGATACCATTCTGATGAACGTACTTCAAACCATAAAGTAACTTCCTGTGTACACAGCGGATTCCCTTCCTGACCAGTGACATCTGAATTTATCCGCATCATTCCATAAACTCCAGGAAATGTTCAGGTTGCTTTCACCATTAGACCCTTTCAGTCCAACTTTTCCTAGGAACCTGACAAACATGCTGGGAATTCAATGTCTCGACCTTATTGGTCTTGTTCATTATAGATTATACGGCAAAAGAGTGTGCCCGTGGCCTGGTTCATTGCCAAATTGACACTCATGTGATCCTGAACCAATAACTTTACCTTTCATCTGGTTTACGAGTTATTGTATGCACTTGACAACCTTTCCTAAGAGTAGCGGCTGCAGGATTCACAAATATAAACAAAGAAACTTTGCCTTTCACTCATCGACTAGGCCGAAGAGATTAATGTTGGCAAAATTTGTCAATGTCTCGTTATTTGACCTGTGAACAATATAGCTATCATAATCTGCTTGTTAAAGCTTGAACTACGGATGACGACCCCAAATACAAACATGAAAATCCTAGTCTCATCTTTGAAACAGCTGTTGAGAAGGACAAGGAATCAAATTTTATATCTACAGCCCAACAGGGGAAAGAACAGCTCTCATCAAACATAACATCAACTTTCTGCAAAGAAACTGAACTGTGAAAAGCTGGTTCCTTTTTCTGATAGAAACCGTTTTTACAAGGACAAATAGCTTTTCCAAGGGAGCAGTTGGAGTTAATGTAGTTGCTAAATTTCTTCATAATGGAAAGAAGATAATGTTATGGAGGAAAACGGATTCACATAGAAAGCAATTCTGTAATATTGTGTTTACTGCTTTTGCTTTGCAGGTCTGTTTACAAATGAGACCAATATGCAAATGGAGAAAACATATGTAAATTTCAGATGTTAGTTGAAATAATTTAGTCTAATACTAAATCTGTGGCTTTCCTTATTTTGTGATAAATAAAGCCCTCAGCTGTACAGAAGATCCATCATCACACATCACCAAACTTCTTCCAAGCATACTCAAATAAAGACTGAAAAATACTTTTTGAATCTGTCTCTTCAGGCAACCTGAGAAAACGAGCAACTCTATCAAATCCAGGATGGTACATTAGCTGCGATTCTTCCTTCACTTCTAACCTTGTGTCCTGCTTGTAAAGTTTCGGTTTTGATAAAGCCCACTGCATTGCCCAAATAGCTAAAGGGCGCATGTAGCATATGGATCTATACTGGTCATCGGTGTTCCAACCTTCTGGGGTTTGAAAAGAATAACTGTTTACATAAGAAATTAGTTAGCTGTAAAAGCAGTGCATCTCAAAGGTCATGCCTGTGTTTTGGTATCCTAGTGTGTTTAAGCAGATATGATTTCAGATAGTTATGCAGATGCAAGTAAATTCACAGGATAGCTGAAAAGAAAATTTCATTATGGTAAGTGCCCATGGATATGCTTACCCTAGTCCTGCTTCAGACCATGCAGCCTCATATGCCCCACTTGCTGTATGAAATGCCATATCTGTTAATTCCTCATGGATCATCGTTGCAGCAACTGCATATGTGACTCCAGACCAAATTTCTCTTGACTGCATTGATGAAAGATCAACATTCCCATCTGGTAGCATCCCATTTACAGCTCCTCGCTTCCCATCCTTCACCTTCAAGACATTGTAATTGTAAACCTTCTCTAACGCACATTTTGCTTTGTCTTCATCAACAATTGGCAAAAGTCCACAGGCTCGTGCGTACCTATAAACAGAACAACTTAGTATATCATGTTTCTTCACCTTATAATATCAAGAGAAGAGAACGCAGAATTAAGCATATCCGGACCCACAATATTTTGATCCTAGAAGATTAATTGATCTCAAAATATCAACTTAAACCTAGAAATGAATGCTCTAGGTCATAGAAACTGTGAAGCATTCATAAACTAGTTCTTTGGAAATAACACACATGCATTTGAAACAAAACTTCTTAAAACAATTTCTACTTTTAAAAGCAAGAAAGATAACAGGAGAGTATGAATCAAGCGCTTTTGTATTTTAAATCGAAATAGATTATAAGTGACGAAGCATAAGGCATTCAATATGTTCAAATCATATTAATTGCAACAGACCATTGTCCAGCCAATTGATCAGCTTGAATAGATGAACTGTTCCTCCCCTTGCTGTTGTCATAATTGAAGTAAGAACCATTCCATAACTTCCCATACACAGCTTTTGCCTTCTGAAACCTAAACCAAAAGTAGTCTTCTGAATCCTTGTCACCTAGTTCTCTCGCCAGGGCTGATGCAGCCTGTAAAGCTGCCACCCATAGACCACCACTGTATGCACTCACACCAGACACAGACCATGTATCATATGTCTGATCTGGAAAGCCATCATTTTCAATCATCCCGTCACCATCCCTATCAAACTGTTCCATAAAAGCCATGGCCACATAAACTGACGGCCAAACAGCTTCTGCAAACCTTTTGTCACCTGTAGCAACCACGTCCCTGTAAACTTGGAGAACAAATTTGGGATTCAAATCTTTCCATCGATCTGTATTATAAAGGGGGTAGGCATTCACTTCAAACCATGGATCATTAATTCCAATATCATGGGGAACTGCTCCAAGTACTTTTCTTTGAACCCATTGTCCATCATGTAGAAGTTTCATCTTACTGGGATCATGCATCATTACTGCTGCAGCAAAGTCCCTTTGAATGCTAAGTTGAAGCTTGGGAAACAACATAATTAGTGCAAAAGAGGCATAAAAATGAACATCATAGGTGTTCCACATGTGATATTCAATCCCTTCAAGATATAGGAATTGACCAATATTTTCTTCCCCTTCTTGAAGCAAATTAGTTCCAAAAGCAGAATTTAGTGCGGCTGGGGTATGAATTTGATCAAGCATTGAAGCCATCCTTCCAAGAATGTTGACAGCAGTATCTCTTTGAGAGGCTCCATTGATAAGACCCTTCATACCTGATTCAGACCTATCAAGTGAAAACTTCCTTCCTTCAATACTTACTAAAGTATGTACTGGAGGTGCTCCATCTGCAAAAGAGAAGTATCTGTATATGCTAAACTATGCATCCAAACCCAAAAGAGAAAAGAGAAATATTCTGTGTAGATTAATACAAGTCAGATAGGCTACAATCACCTGTCCAAATTGTTCCACCCGAATTAAGAAAATAAAGCTCATTAAAGAGAGTGACAGGATACCTGAAAAAAAATCTTCAGAATCAGAAAAATATTCCTTAACAAAAAGATTAAGAATACATAACAGGCTTACCATTCAGGAAGATTCTTGTCTTCAAGAATTGGTCTCTGCCAGGCTTCTACCTGGGTTTCCCAATGTTGATGCTCTGGGATTATAACAGAATTACCAGAAGTGTAATTGTCACAATGTATATTCACTTTTTGTTCTAAAACGTTCACCTACATATTTACCCTACTAAAAACAAAATGAAGTCATCAACATGAAAAGGAACTTGGCATTACCCAGAATAGCATCATGTGCAATATCTGCAGCCGCGTCAGGACTATTGTAAAATTTGGTGTAACGCCTGTTGATGAAAAAGCTTGAAGCATAAGTCACCTTTCACAATTCAATTATTTATTTCAACCATGCAGATGGCAAACTACCTTTGGTAAGTCCTTCCACCTATAAAGTTTACTTCAGGGCAATCCCATGCCAACGAAAAAGTTGCATCACGAGTTGCATCAGGTGGAACTGTCACTGAGCAAGCAATGGCTGCCCCAATAGATGATCCTGGTTTTGAAGGCATAGCTATTTCGGCAGACGTAAGGTTGTCAAAGGATCCATGCTATTTCCATACAAAATCTTATGTTAACTTCTACCAAAAATATGATTAAGCATAGGTGCTTAAGTTCTAACACAATGAATATGCATACATCAGTTACCTTATGCTCTAGCATGCAATGTTGAAAACACAAGAAACTTCTCATCAACCATATACCAAATCATCTTAAACCAATAATGGTAGTAAAGAAAAGGAACTAGGGGAAAGTATATAGTGACCAACAATCATCTAGCTGTAACAGGAGAAAGTATAATTGCGATCAACAATCAACTAACATTATGCCAATCTTACTTTTGAAAAAACAGCAATGCTTAACAAAAGATTGCAAATCTGATAGGTTTTCACCAAGCTTATTAACTGCCTCTCCCACTCAAGAAAGTGTTATTATTGGTTTACATTTTTCCTAAACTTACATTTGTTTTATGTAAGTACTCTTGGCCATCCCCGTTCAAAAAATTGCTAAATTAAACATGTCCAGATCACTCTTTCATGAAAACAAAATAAATATCTTAATCGTTCCAAATTTCATTCGAGCAAAAATTTTGAGAAGTTAAAGGAACAAAACAACAATCATGGCATGCTTCTAAAGCATATAAACTTCCACAAACCTGTTTCATTTCATTCCACATGTCTCTTGCAGTTATACCTTCAGAGTTTCCTGATATTACGAAGCAAGGACACTCGGAGACATTGACTCCATGCTTCTCTTGTGCAGCAATTGCAAAAGTCACTGGGGAAACCCCATTAGCTGTCCTGTATGAAAGATTTGTACACAAACCATTAACCTAGAGCTAAGAAAACCAATTCCAGAATATTATTTTCCATCTAAGAAAAAGGATCTCACTTGTGATGTAAAAGAACACAATGAACACCGTCCTTCATTCTAGCAGGATAAATAACCATCTTTGTCAGTGTTAAAGTGGGCATCAAACTTTTCCATATGATAATTAAGACATGATCACAAGAAACTAAGATAAAATACACAAACACTCTTCTTACATTCTCTTTGAATTGACATGCTGGCCAGAGAACTCAGATACCCCTCCGACAGAATTCTGAATTGGCAATGACATAACGAATAGGCATAAGGTATGTAACTTGTTTAACTCTCATACTAAAATAAGCTATGTATGCAAAGCAAATTTGCCCCCAGTCCCCACATGACCAATTGAAGAGCGGAGCCAGGAATGAAACAGGATCAGTACAAGATAAAAAATGACTTACTGTCCAAGTAAAAAGCAAGGACACATTGGCATCAGTTGTCCCGGAGTTATATAGCTGAAAAAAAGATAAAGGAACTCAGGAACAAGTAAGCAGTGCCAAAATTAATGTAAAAAAACTGATAAAAAGGCTCATTCATACCATGAAAGTGAAAACTGAGACAGGGAAACTGCTCTCCTTGTAATTATGAGGAATAATAGGTGAAATTTGGCGACAAACAATTTTAAGTTCTGGATCAGGTTCACCTGCATTTAAAGAGTGAAATATAGAACCATCTACAGTACAATGTATTCTAAGATAATATCACTTGATGATGTAGCTTACCCTCATATATAGTCCAAGCCCGGGGGAACAAACCATGATACTTGGAATTATGCCCCTTCAGATTCCAGTCCCATGATCCAATTCCTGAAACTGCAGGGTCACTAAAGTATACACATGACAATCAGTAAGTTAGCTCTTAATGTCCTCTTCCTTAATTCTCATTTCTAAACTCAGTGTCACCTGATGCACTGATGGAATTATGAAAAAAGATTAGCATATTGATGATCAACTAACCAGGAAATTATATAATTACTTACTCGACCGCCTCTGGACTCCTTGGGCACAGTACACTAGAGTACTTCTTGCCATTTGATCGTGAAATGAAAACCTGCATCAATTTTGGCATAAAGATTAAAAAACTTTGTTAACCCAAGCAAAGGAAACATTATTACACAATTCTTCTATATTCTGTTTCCATGACATTGTTCATATCACATTTTTAAAATGATGGAAATTGGGAACTATTGCAAAATGTATTTATACATTGAAAAATTGAGAAACATTTAAAGAATCAGAAATATGCCTTCAAATCAGACATTTTATGAACATTTGAGTTTAACTTCAATGTATTAACATGTAGTCAAGAAAAGGCAACAAATATTCTCAGAGAAACGCTTATCAGTATAGATAAAGTTTTGTTTACATCAAAGTAAGCCCATATTTTGATTTATAAAGGAAGAATGTTCTCGAACAAATGACATTGCTGTTCAAAATAATCAATTTAGTGTACAGGCTAGACAAGCAAGGAAACACTCACAAACACAGAAGAAAATTTTCAGTTAGAAACCACATTAACAGGATTTCCTCAAAATGCACTCATAATTCTCTTTTCAGATAAACATCAAATTCATTTTCTTTTATTTTTGAAGAACTTTTCCTACAAAGCATTATAATCTTTCCTACCTCCTGACAACTCCCATCACATCACATCAAGAGTGGTAATTATTTACTTAGAAATGCACCCTCCTAGCCGCATCGTTAAACTATTCTGATGTTGCTGTGCCAGAATTTGTGATTTTCTGCAGATTGAGCATTCATCTATGACTCACACTTTTGAATCCCAAATAATCAAGCACCCCGATTTTTAAAGCACATACAAACTAACTAAATAATATAAACAATACGGTTTATCACAGTTATCATCTTTTAGTTAATGGCTGGCCCAATCTCATTTCATGCCAACTGTGAAAATGCATAAACCTTTGTGTGAGAGACTCAAGAAACGCTAAGAAGTCTCATAGATTTAGGTCAAAGATTAACCATTCTGCAGACTGCAATAAAGAGAGAACAATGAAATTTTATTAGAGTCAAATTGTTTACAATGGCTCCAAGATTTGGAAATGGAAATTAGGTTGTGCATATTAGATAAGACGTAACTCTGTTATCACAAATATTAAAAGTGATAACATCTTTTACTTTTTAGCCAACATGCTTGAATGCGGACACAAATTAACCTCATAATAGCTCTGAAAGTATATCAAACTTACAGAAAATTGATTTGCTAAAATAGGTTTCTCCTCACATATTCTTGGAAACAGTTGCCAGCGCTGAAATTCACCTTTATAACTTCGTCCAATGCTTCCTGAACTGCAGTGGTAAAATCTTAATTAGAAACGACACATAGGGACGATTAAATAATAATCAAATTTTATTCTACAATGGAAAGACAAAGATATACAGATAAAGGACACGTTTGAAAGATCTAGCAAACCGAGGCCAACACAATTTCTCAAGCATCATCAATGTCCAAATAAAAATTTGCACATTTTTATAAGTTTTGTGGTCCACAACATAAACTTGTTGTACAACTGTATGCAAATAGTTATTTCACTCTATCTTACAAAAGCATAGAAGTTGTAGATTTTGATGTTAGCACATAAACATCCTACTCACTGAGCAAATCATGTCCAGAAAACCAATATTCAGTTTGTAAAGGTCAAAAACAATGATTTTGCACAAATAAAATTCAGTTTATGACATGAAATTTTTACTTTCGCGAATGGAACACGTAAAGACCTACCCCACACCACCTAGTGGAACGCCATGACAAGATGTCATGTATCGCTTGGCAAATGGATTGATAAAAGGCCCCTGAGGAAAGTGAATATCAAGTACAAATTAATCATTTGTTCCTTACTGCAAATGATGACAAGATATGACTGCACATATAGGTCAGAAGAAAATCACCCCCGTGGCTGCTTCTTCTCGGAGAAGACGCCATATCCTAATACCTATAGGAGCCTGCCAAAATGAAGAAAGACCATCTTAGTGACAGAAATAGGATCTTAAATAGATGACAAATTTTTTGCACCTAAGAACCTCAATGATAGCTTCTGAGATAGAGGACAAAGGTTTTGCACCTAAAAACCTCAATGATACTTATAGGAACTATGATATCTTACAAGATACAAGCACACATCGCATCAGATTATAGACATTATTACACTAACAGGATAATTATTTTGAGTAAAAAGCATATGAACTTCTAAATCTGAATAAAACCTTCTTAAATGAAGCCGCATTCGTTTATGTTACATAGCAAATACAATACAAAATAATACAAAATAAATGCATTCATGAAAGTCTAGTTAACCAGTGTAGAACAAGTGGAGAACACTAAAAATGTCGGAAGGAAATACAAAAACAGAAAACTGGATAGTCAATCTACCATCTCTAGAAAATTAATCCATAATTTATGTATTATGTCCATCACATAGTTAACTTTTCTGAGATCAATGATATACAGTGGTTAGGAGCACTAAACAGATCAAAATAAAAGTAAATAATGAATCTACCGTCTCGGGCCTAGGGGACCTATGACCTTCAGGATATACTAGAAAATATAGAATTCCGCCATGCTGCTAATACTGTTGGATTTAGGGCAAACCAGGAGGTTGATTCAGGAAAAGATAAAACATAAGTCAATTGTCTCCATCTTGAGGTGTATTTTTCTTCCTCTTTTCTTCTTTCCTGATTTTGCTTTCTTATCTCACTGCAACCTAGTTCATTTTTTTTCCCTCAACTAGCCATAAACTCTTACAAGGACAAAGGGGAATCATGAATGCATGTTGATTCTATACTCAAGCTATGGCCAGTATCAGCCATCAGATACCAAAGAATACAAACCAGTTTTAAGTTAAAATGTGTGCGCTTAAAACCATCATTACAATCATACTATCAAGTCAACAAAAAGCAGCATTCAGTATGAAATTCTTTTGCAATTGAGGGCCTATGATAGAATAACACAGATAAAGCACTGCTATACAAAATAAAAAGTGTAAAACCTCAAGACTTTTCTATAAAATATGGAATTGTACGCTTACCATTGCCAATGCTTCCTTCCATTTTACACTGAACGGAGAGAGTGCAACCTCCTCACCATTTAATTTCCGTTGCCAAGTAATTGGTGCAGGTTTCCCAGGATCAACCTTAAGATAATCATGGTGAAGAAATAGACATATGAAAGCCGTTCAGTAGGTGCGTGAGTTGTTTCTTGAAAAGAAGGTTTACAATTTGAAAGGAAAAAGTAGTGAGGACTAGCCGATAAAATTCCTTTAAATATTACAGGAACCATGAAGAAAACGCATTTTCACCAATTTCAGATTGGAACATCAAAAGAAACAGTAATTTAAATGTCTTCAAATGAGGGTTCCCATTCTTGAACTTGAACAAAGAGAGATGAAAGAATTCCTGAGCCTTGAACATTTTCGTTCTTGGATTAGGGAAAGCCAAGGAAGTAATTAAGAAGTAACATCACTGTTAAACTGGAGAGTTACAACTGACATGGAAGTACTTCTCATATAGAAGAATATAAGAATGTCATTGAGAGACAAGTTTCATCTTTTTATCATTGACATGCAAACCTAGGGACCATCCAAAGAAGACAAATAAATCTCTTTGCATAGCATATAGAATATATAGACAGTACCACTTCCGTTGGATAATTCGAAGATTCTTGGAATTCCTCATTGGAATCATTCTTCAGAATCTTTCCCCCAGACATCTTTCCTGGAAACAATCATCATGGTAAGTAAATCAGCCCATTCCCACTAGAATCACCCAAATCATTTTAACTTTTTTAACACTTCAAAGTTCAAAGTAAAACAGCGAGTAGCTCTCCAACACGTGACAAATTCACAACAACTGTCGTTGACTTTAAGAAAAAAATCAAATGCAACACTCTTTTCCTTACCAGCCAAACATTCGGGCTTTGTTTAGATCATATTTGACCATGGGGATTAAACACAGCATCCGTTCCATGGAAAATTGAAATTCAATTAAACAGAATACAGAATTTCACAAGTCCACCGAAGGTATATTCCAAAGCAAAACCCATTTCTATGAAATCAAATGCAGGATTGTTTAACCAGCCTAGACCAAAATTTAAGAGGGAAAAAAAAAAGAAGAAGAAGAAAACGAAAGAATCAGACCTCTAGAATCAGACCTGTAATCATGAATTCATAGATAAATGCAACAAGCTGATCCGCACACGTGTGTTCACCCTAAAATAGGTAGGCGTACATACACGTACATGTGTCTATGTAACAGTTTGCATAAGTACGTTTAAATGTATTACTTACATTCAGTAATCACCATGAAACAAATTCCCGCAGGAAAAGAAAAAAGAAGTAAGAACTTGCATATACAGATATATTCACGTATCATCAATTCAGGCAGTGAGTTGCATACAGAAATTAACAGTAAACTAACCAGAGAGAGAGAAAGATAAGATTTTGAAGAGAAACAAGAAATGGGCAGTCTGAGATTGCTTAGATATCAAATATGGGTGTGTGATCCAAGCAAGAACTGGCGATCTTTATTGTCCCAACTCATCAATTCAAAACAAATGCTTGCTTTAAAGTCAAACATGCTGGCCGTTTTGTTTGGACACAAGCATAACAGCCGGACACCTGATCAAACTGTCCTATCCAACTGCGCGATAGTGTTGTTTATTACAATGTTGGTCCCTGATCTTCGATTTATTCTGGAGAAAAACCCCCTAATTTGATTTTCTTTCCCATTACTTGCCCAAAAGTTTCCTATAAACGTCTCTCCATCTTCTTTAGATTGCATAAACTGTGATAAAACTTTTTCTTGGTTTGTATATTTTATTTTGCAGTTATTAAAGTCGATCATTTAATCGATTTAATTATAAAATTTTTGAACCCAATTTATCTTAATAACTTTTATTAATGAATTTATAAATTTTCGTAAATTAATAATTTTTTATAAATTAATTTCATATTTTTTTAATAAAACTTCAAAATTTTAAATAATAAATGCAATCTTTTTCGATCATTCTTTAATTTTATTTAATCTTTAGATAATTTTACAGCGATGTAATACTAATTAAACCTTTTAAGCTTTAAATATCTTGTTTCACTATATTAATTTCTAATCCAATTTTTAAAACATTTATATTTTGATTCAACTTACATAATTTAAGTAATTTAAGAAGATCTCTAAAAATTTAAGTTGCATAAATTTCTTCAAATATTTGATTATTTTAAAATTTAAAGTGTTTCGTTTCAGCCTCTAAATGATCACCCATGTGGTTCAAATAATTAAAGAAAATCTTACAAATCATTTATTAAAGTTTGTTACTTGATTTTAATTGATTAAATTATTTATTTTCCATTGTTGGTTTGATGACTTTAAAATCTCTTCACATTTTTATCTTTTTGATAATTTTTTTATATTAAAGTTTTAATTTTAGCTACCTAGATTGTTGTCGCTCCTTTGATACATTTTTGGTAAAGATTTTATTTTATTTATTTATTAGTTTTGTTTATTTATTCTTTTTAACCTGCATCACTTCTTTGTATTTTTTTGTTATATTATTACTATACTACGTTTTTTTTTATAACATTTCTACGTGGGTTTACTAAAAATAACCTTTTTATTTGGTGAGAGTAAGACTGCGTACTATTAAACCTTCTCAGACTTAATATTGGTGTGAGATTCGAATTAGTGTGATGATAATGAATTTATTAAATTATTTAGGGTAAAAGACGTAGAATTACTTTTTATTCTAAAAAATTTAATTAAAACTTCTTAAAAAATTATCGTACATTTTTTATTAAAAAATGATAAAACACAATCGACATAAACATCGATGTTAACCAACTAAATGTTGCTTATATAACGATATAACTCAGTTTTTAAATTTTAATCAAATTAATTAAATTTAACTTAAATTAATAATTTTAATAATTATTATAATTACTAATT
>JANZXV010000211.1:2349132-2367655 GCA_027576455.1 Erythroxylum roigii | reverse complement strand
TGGTGAAGACTGGTATTAGTGCCAAAGCACAGAGGAAGGTTGCCAGGGAGATTAAAACAGCTCGTGCATTTGGTCTAGTGCCTTTCACGACAATGGGAACAAAGTCATTTGTATTCGGGAAAACCATGGAGGACCTTGATGAGGATTATCAATACGAGACTTATGATAACCGCACATTTGCAGACGGCCATCGAGGAGTTTAGGTATAATTTAAAGGCAAAACTAGTGTTACAAACAAGCTCCAAAGAGCAAGTGTACAGTTGTTAGGCAATATAAGTTACAAAAAAGAGAAATTAGCAATCATCCTAGGCAAAGCAGGGTAGGGGTTAAATGTTCATTCCACACTTAGTTCAATACTCTTGGTTTCAGAATTTGAGCTTATTTAGGTTGATATATCTTCTTATTTGTACAAATAAGTTGTTCTAAAACTGATCCTTAGATGAGCTTATATTCTGAATAATTTCACAGGTTCCTCTCCTCCCAAGTAGCATTGACAATGAAAGAAAGAGCTATGCAAAAGCACCACATCAGAAAGTGGAAACTGACCATACCAAGCCTTGAAAGAGTTCCAACAATTAGGTATATTCACCGGACAACAGTTGTGTAGGATTGCCCTCGAGCTGGTATCACATTGAAAGAATAAATGTTTGTGACTTTTCTCAGCCATCTGACATAATATGCACCAGTTGGGAATATAAAGAAAGCACTTCAATTTGTCAACTGTTGGCAGTTTTTCCCTTAAAGACTGCTGCAATATAAACGCAGATCGAGGATGACAATGCTTGATTCAAACAACCCTAATCCAGGGAATTATGGAAAGGTGCTTTTGCATGAAATTCTTACCAGATTTGTTGGTGAAAATCGCTTCCAGATAGTTTTGTCCTCCCCTCCCAGTAGGTTAGTTTGATGAATTTCAGGTGATGTAGAGATGGGGACAACATCTTGCATACGAGCCCTTATGGAAGATTCCTACTATCCATACCATAGAAAGGTGTTGCAAATCCTCTCTACGATTTTAATAATTTTCCTTGGTATAGCCATATAAGCAGACCATAAAGCTCGACCACAGGCCACCTTGGCCCAGGGTCAGGCCAGGTCGGGCTAGGAGCAGCCTGGGCCCGACTTGGCCTATTGACATCTCTAGATTTAACATACCTGTAATATACCGTGTAGTATTAAAAAAATAAAAATAAAAATAAAAACTTAAATTTTTATTTTTATTTTTATTTTTATTTTTTCTTTAAATTATTCTTATAAGAAATCGTTTGATTTTATTTCAGTTTTTTTGTAGTTTTTAATTTTGGTTTTTATTAAAAATAAATTTTTATTTAGTTCAAAGTTTTAATATAAAAATTAAAAAATTAAAACTTTTTTAGTTAAAATTTGTACCAAAAAAGAAACTAGGGAATATTTGATCCGACCCCTTTAAAACCAACAATAGAGTGCTTCGTGCTTCGTCGGCTCTACTTTTGTCTTTATATCCTCCATTTTTCAAGTACAGTTTTCTCCACTTTTCAAGAGTTCGGAAAATTTTTTAAGGAACGTAATTATCTTTCTGATTTTCTACGAATTGTTGTAGTTTGATTTGCTGAATATGGGTGCTTTGTTTGCGTTTCTTTTCTTTTTCATACTAACTTATGTGCTTAATTTCTTTTTCACCGGCCGCCTTCAGTCCTCGTTTTTCTTCTGGTCAGTCCTAATCTATCTTTGTTTTTCTTTGGGTATGTGCTCTCTCTCTCTCTCTCCCTCCCTCTCTCTGTCTGTGTGTTTACTTTCATGCTTCTTTTTTGATATCTGAATGTGGGTTGATTAAATGCATCTGGGTTCTGCTTCTTCTTCTTCTTCTGGGGTTTGAACTCAGAGTAGCTCTCTTCTTCTGCTTCTTCTTTTTCATTTTATTCTTTTCATTTGCGGTCATACTCGGGCAGGTTGCTTGCTTCGAAATATAGACTTGATCCATTAGCCAACACATAAAAGCAAGACTACGTTTTTAAGTTGAGTTGTTGGTTGGAGGATCACTGGATCAGATTCTTGCTTACATATTTTTGTATTGCGTATTTTAAGAATCGAGTGTTGATCGATACCGGTGCTGTATTGTATTAATACCAAAACTGGTAACTTTGCTACCAACACTCATCCTTTTCACTGTTTTTGCCTCGAATAGGGTTTGAAAAAATATATTTAATTGGATATGCTTGATCCTTTAAACCCTAATTGGGCTCGACTCTGATTTGAAGTTTTGGGTCTGTTCGGATTTCTGAACGAATCTGAACCCAGATACAGATTTTCCATTTGGGCTCGCCGTCGCCATCTCTAATTGTTAGATATTGGGGTCCACCATATCTGTCCCTCGCTTCTCGAGAATGGCTTTACTCGGAAGATCGCTCTGCGGATTAGCACCGTTCTCTCCTACACCCACTCTTCCTCCTCATAATCACGAGATAGGTATAAGATCAGAGCTGTCCGTTGGAGAGTTTTCATCTAATGCACTTCGCCGTAGTAAAGACCCTCAATGGAGAGGAGGGTTCAGCTTAGGTGTGGACTTGGGTTTGTCTCGCACAGGCCTTGCTCTCAGTAAAGGCTTCTCAGTTCGTCCTCTGACTGTACGTTACAATTATAATCGTTAACGTCTGCTTTTCAATTTCTGGTTCTGGTTTGTTCGATTTGATTTGATGCATAGGTTTTGTTTTACTCTTTAGGTTTTGGAATTGAAAGGGCAAAGGCTTGAATTTAAACTTCTTGAAGTTGCAGAAGACGAGGTACGCTCTTTTGCTTGCAGGAAAAATGAAGATGGGATTGATGAGTACAAAAAAGAGTGTAAAATTTGCAGGAAGCAGATGAGTTTATTATTGGACTTCCCAAATCCCGGCATGGGAAGGAGACGCCCCAATCGAACAAGGTTCGTAGTGTAGCTGGAAGAATTGCGATTCGTGCTGCTGAGAGGTATTATTTGAATCTTCCAAAAAAAAATAAAGGAAAACATTGGGCCCGTTGATACTTACAGTATGCTAAGCCAACTTAAATTGCTTTGAATGTCTTCTTTCATTCAATACTTTCATTACCATTTATCTATCTGCATGTATGTGTTGATATGTTTTATATCTAAGGAACTACTGTTTTGGTTATGGGGTGCTTTTTCTTCTATTTTCCCTCTGTTAAATTAATTAAAAAAACTCCTAATCTTTAAAACTATTGAAAATAACTCTTTGTAGTCTTTTACTTTTAAAAAATTATTAAGAAAATATCATTTTGGGTTATGTTTAATCGGTTTTGGTAGAATTTAAGTTGAATTATGTTATCATATTAGTAATATTTGATTGGTTTATAGAAAATTATTGTGTCTTTTATATAAAATTCAGTGGTGCTAATCTCAACGTTTGAAGTTTAGGGGTTGGAGAGTGTACCTTCAGGATGAACACGGGACATCAATTGAAGCCACTCAACATATGATAAACATGTATGTAAAGTTGGTGAAGACTGCAGATAACTTCTTTCTAATTGCTTCACTGATAGTGGTTCTTTTCCCTTTTGTCAACTAAATTCATATAACTTGATTAGTTTGCACTTCACTTGCATGGCTTTGTGCACGGTAGTACTTTAACATGTTATAGCTAGATATTATACATATAATCCAACATTATGACGGTAATTCACCATTCTAATAAATAGGCAGAAGGAATTTTTGGATTGTCAAATGCTTATGATGTGTGAATTAAAAATAAAAACACTTTTTCATGTGCTGGTCAAAAGATCTTAGTATATAATTTTTTAGCCTTTTGGGGAAGTACTTGAAGACTGCTTTCAAAAGCAAATTAA
Organism: Erythroxylum roigii; assembly: GCA_027576455.1. Taxonomy (NCBI): domain Eukaryota; kingdom Viridiplantae; phylum Streptophyta; class Magnoliopsida; order Malpighiales; family Erythroxylaceae; genus Erythroxylum; species Erythroxylum roigii. The sequence continues at coordinate 2,363,839 of JANZXV010000211.1, read as the reverse complement.
AATACATGCTTGGTCAGAATCATGGAGTATACATGTTTAATGTGTTCATCAAAGTGAGAATTTTGTTTATCTTTTGTATTCTTTATAACTTGATGAATTGAGGGTTGGCCCGACTTGACCTTTTAGTTTCTTATATTTACAAATCAAAATGATGTCATTTTGGTGGACTGAGTTGACCGAACTCCTTGACATCGGGTTGAGTTGGACTTTGATCCCTAATAATGATGCATACCGATTGGAAATGTCCGATTTTTAGTCAATTCATTCCATCAAATTTTGCTAAATAATGGCATAATGTAATGTCTGTAGAATAGAGAATTTTGGTAGATTTACTACTTGAGGACATGTAAAGTTTGGCTTCACTTTCAGGGGCCTTGGAAGGAATAATCGGCAGAAGAATGGTGATGCCTACGCTGCTGTGGTATGCAATCGTTCTTTTTACGTGATTCTCGTGCAAAAAATCAAATTCATCATCAAACATTTCATCGATTTTTCATATGGAACTTAATTCCAACTTTAAGATTTAGCAGCCTTTAACTGCCCTTTCTTTTTCCTTTTTCTGTTGCTGATTGGAGATGGTGCTGGAGAGGTACTTTTCCACCTCAGGTGAGGGTGCCGAGCTTTTGCTTCCCAAACAATTGGACCTACAAGAAAGGCTTCGAGTAGGCCCCAAAAAGGACACAGATTTTTACCCTGAATGAATGATTTGGTTGGGATAGTTAGCTTGATTAAGACTAGAGCTGAGCTTCCATAACATCTATGGTAATTCCTACTGCCTTGGAAGCCTTTTTATTGCTTGATCTTGTAGGTCTCAAGTTAATGTATTATAAGGGATTTTTGTTTGAAGGTCCAATATATGAACTTGATGCTCATCCTAAATAGCGAAGGTGGCAAGGATGGCTATACCAAATCAAAAGAATTGTGCTTTACAGGTGGTTTTGCTCAAATGTTTTTCCTCTGTTTTGTTTTTTGGATTCAGATAATACCCTCTCAACAGCAAGAACAGCGATTTTTCAGTTACACTATGAATCTTGTTCGATTGTATTTAATTAATTAGTATTAAAAATATTTTTTTAAGCTACTAAGGAATGAGTTTCACTCTTCTACTAAATAGAAGGTATAAAGAATTTTTCAAAAGTGAGATATCAAATTATTATCCCTATAATGGTAATCAACAACTAACTATTTACGTTTAATTTCTTACTCATTAATTCATGGTTTCGAATACCGTACCGTACTGGCTGGTATCGGCTGGTGCGTACTGTTTTGGCCGAAAATAGGTATCGGTGAAAAATACCGAAAATACCGATCGAAGACGTCTAAACATTGCAATGAAGACAAGAAACCATGTAAATATCTGTCCAATAGAAAATTTTCCACCTTCCTCCCAGTCTTGACCTTAGGCAAGGGTAAGAAGGTACTTGCATAGGGCCCACCCCTGTAAAGGCATCCTAAGAGTTTTCTATGCAGGTTCATTTTCACCCTGGTAAAGGCATCCCAAGACTTTTTCATGCACAAGCATATCTACGAATGCACAACATCATTGGAAGTGGAACAGGCTATTGTTTCTTTCAAGCATTTGGATGTATTTCTTATCATCTATATTTTTTTATATCTATCATCATATAAATTTATGATATTCTAACTCAAGAATTTGCTTTCCATAGATCTGACTTATTAGTGATAATTCAAAGGTAAAGTTTCTAATTTTTTATGTATTTTTTAATTTACTAAATGCTTGAATATATTATAATTAAATTGTCTTCTTTGACAATATTTGCTCATAAATACAAATATATGACAATTTTTATATGGATATGATATTCCTACTCTCAAGTTGTTTATTTTAACTCTTTATATATTTCTAATAAATAAGTATTAATATTTTCTCCTTTTTGTAATATATTCATGCTATTATTAATTTTATATTTAAATTATAACTTCAATTAAATTATGACTTGTACATTGTCGATTTATATAACTTGTCTATTATCAGCAATATATAATATATAACTTGTATATTGTCGATTTATTGAGGTCATTTTTTTTACTTCGCCTAGGGTTGTCGATTTATTGAGGATTTTTTTCCCTTTACCCAAGGCCTATAAAACGTTACAAACGGTCGTGCGTGCTTCCTTCACTAAAAATAAAACACAAAATACTCAAACATGAAATAACCCAATCAATATAACTTGAATTATAACGTTTTGAAGCATTCAAATTAAACCCTGACATTTTAAAAATAATTAGAGCAAATCTTAAATGTACGAAAATTTTGACAGAGTTAACTCTCCATCAGTTAAGTGTCACATCAATAATAACATGTCATTTTTTATATTTTAAAAATAGATTGTGGATCTTGTTGTCACGTAATTAGTTTTTTAAATTAATCAGAAAATGGGCCATAGGTTCACTATTATGTGTTTAAATAGTAGATCTCACTTACTGTGTGATAATGAGATTCACTGTTCTATATTTCAAATAGTACGTCTCATATATTAGGTAACAATAAGGTCTACTTTTTATTTAGAAAATAAAAGATATATCGTTTTAGCACTAACGTGACATTTAATTGATAGAGAGTTAATTCCGTTAAATTTTATATCTACTTATAGTTTATTTTAAACGTCGCGAAAGCATTGGAATTCAATTTGAACGTTTTGAAATATTAGAGTTTTTAAAAATAATTTTTAAAATTAAAATAATAAAAAAAATGTTTTTTAATTAGGTCCGAGCCTAAGTTGCTAAGGCCCAATTGAAAACATTCAAGTCCGAGCCCAATTGTCACAACTATAAGCAGCGAACAGAGAGAGGGAGAGAGAGGTATAAGAGAGGGAGAGAACATGGTTAAGGATATAAATTTCCTATAATATATTTTTTATAGTGATCAAAATAATGATAGATATTTTTCTTGTCATTGGGTAACTGTGAGTTTATAAAATTATATGTTGTGAATATATTATTGGATTAATTATAATATTAACTCAAACTTTAAAAAGTGATATTAAAATACTCAAAATTTTAATTTACAATGTTAAATTATTTGATGCGGGTGAATCATGTAAGAATTACATATTTATCACATGGTTATCGCATAAGATAGTTGTCACGTATAAAATTCATTATTCGATAAATTAAAAATACGTTAAACATTTATGAAAATCTTAAAATTGACTTAGTATTAAGTGTCGGCATATTTTTAATTTATTAAATGATACATTTCATACATAATACACCTATCATATGTTAAAAATATAAAATTTGACACGACCCACCATGTCAATAATAACATTGAAAGGGAGTGGCCCAACTGCTCTACCTTCCTCACTTAAGGCTCTTCCTTACAGGAGGTCTTGAGTTCGAGTCATGCCAAAGGAGAAAAAATGAGATAGTTTTTTAGTTGATGATCCTCTAGCCCCTGGGCAAAGCTTCTTGATCGGATTAATTACGGACGTCTCGCTTTCAGTGACAGGGTGGGAGTTGAAGCTACTAGGGAATCCGAGGGCTGCTGAGAATCTGATGCTGAGCAGGGGGGCCAGTGATCAATCAGCAGTTGACCAATCAAGTATGTGACGGCTCCTTGTGCGCAGAATTATATAGGCTACGTAAGAACCTGAGGGATCTTAGAGTTCTAGATTTTCCTCATCTAGGACTCTTGAGGTAAGGTCTTAAGGCCTAAGAATAGTCCGATTAAGCTGGGATACCTAATGTAAAAAAAAACAATAACATTGAAAGCGTTGTTGATATGCGTAATTTGGGGAAATCTAATAGTTAGTAGCCTCACAGTTAGTTGGTAGAAAGATTATTTTTGATAGACCCACATATATGTATGTCTCAGTGCCTATATAAATATAAATATATATAAAATAAAATAATAATAATTAAGAATAAAATAAAATAGATGTAAAGGATAATAATAATAATAATAAATAAATATGTATAAATAAATATATAAAAATAAGTAACTAAGTAAATAATACAATAAATACATAACAAGATAAAGAGTAAAAAAATAGATAAAATAAGTAAATAAATACATGACTCATCGTGTCATCCAATTTACTAGAAAAATTAACTTGTATTTTTTTTTGACTAAAAATTGAAAGTTTGAACATTTTAATATCACTTTTTAAAATTTAGACTAAAATTATAAAATTGAATAAATTTAGAGATTATTTTTACAATTAACTTTATATCATTGAAGAACCATTTTATATGGTTTCGAGTTTAGTTTAAAAGTTAAGTTTAAAACGGGATCATTTTTATCAATGACTCTTCAATCATTAAATAAAACAACGTCATTTTGTTAAGTCTTTTCAATATCGATCCTTTTTAATCTGAATATGATTTAGAATGTAATTCATTACATTGGGTATTTTTGGTTTTTAATCTTCCCGATAAACTTCTTTTAGACTTTGAAAAAAAAAAGATGAAATATACGTAATCAAGATTCACCATCAATATGAATATTATGTGTGAACTAATAAAATGTTCTTAATAATATTATAACCCGACTCAATTTTTACTCTTGATTAAAACAATTAAATTCTATTTAAATTAATAATTTAATATAATTATAATAAATTATTAGTTTGAGTTAAAATTAATTAGTTCGGTTCGAATTTAAGAGATGTGTTGAATTGTCGTATTAATAACATTCATAATTCATGATGCATATGATTCATCATTATTTTTTTATCTAAAATTTTAAAAAGAGTTTTTCTTAAAAAATAAAACTATAAAGATCTTTTTCGAGAATTTTAAATTTTAAAAAAATTCTAAGATTTCTTAAATTACAAAAAAAAATGTTTATATATTTTACCAAATATCTTATTTCAATTTAAGTTGGATTTAGGTCAATTTTATTCATTATTAAAAATCAAAACAAAATAATAAACTCAATTCAAATGGTATTTATTGTCTTTAACATGTTAAATTAAAATGCTCATAAAATAAATAAAACATATATTGTTATATATATAATTGTTTTATTTTATTTCAAGTTTCAAACTCTAATTAAAATTAAATTATAAAAATAAAAAATCCCCTGACCAATTCAAACTGGGCCGAACCCCAATTTTGAAATACTCCTGTTCTGTCGCAATCATGCAGAATATCCGAGGTGGAACCAACGAACTAACCCCCCACATGTTCTCCACGTGTCACGTTATTACTCTCTCTCTCTCTCTCTCTCTCTTCTGCAAGTTTCTACGACGAGTTCCTAGTGTGTGTATTCATCATCGTCTCTGAAGAGGGAGAGTGTTGGATTTGTTGTTGAAGGACGTTTCATTTTGGATTTTCTGCTTTGAGTACAATTAGATAAGGAAAGATTTCATCTTTCAATCATGTCTTTATGTCTTTACACTGGAAGAACAGAAGACAACAACGCAGAGAAAAGGCTTTAACACCCAAAGCATGTCTGGAACCCAATAGTTTCTCTTTGCCATTCGCCTTTTTAGGAACTACCCAGATCCGAATTTCTCTATTTCCGACTCTCTGTCTACCTGTTTCTTGTTTTGCAGACAACTCACCGTTGAACATCAGGAAAAATGTCCTTAGGAAAAAAGTTTTGTCTTTGTTGGAAGGACATTTTTCCATTTTTGGTCACGCTTTCAGTTGTTAACAATTCGGTTCTTTCGTGCACTTGTACATTATTTTTTTGGTTTTGTTTTTGGTGACAGAAGGGGAAAAAAATAGTTGGTGATTAAACAGAAACTGTTACCTTGTTCATTTCAAAGTTTTGGTTTCTGATTATTTTTCCCTTCATTTCAATTTCTTACTTGGGGATCTGGGTCTTATTTTATACAAGACCACATGTTTTTCGCTTGAACCATCGGTTTAAGCTGCATTCATCGGCTTCCTGCGCATTTCTCGACCTGGGTTATCGTCAATTTCAAATTTTGGGTTCTAGGATCTGACAAAATTTCACGCTTTACTATTTTTCTAAGCCTCCCATCTGTTTCTTTGATCTGGGATTTCTGGGTTCGCTTTGATTTAACATTTGTGGAAAACTTTGGTATCGAAGTAGAGAACTAATTGGTGATGAAGTAGAAGTTAGACTTGAAGATAGCCCTTGGATTGGTGATTGAAGGCTTAAATTTCTGGGAAGAATTGGCTCTGATAGAAGCAGTCAAGGTGTCGAGAATTAAGAAATTGTGGGTCAAGGTTATGGGTTGCATTTGCTCGAAAGGAACTCGGGCAAATGAGTTTGTGGAAGACAATGCAAAAAGCAAAGAACCAACCAAACGGTTAGTCTCTTCCTCCAGAAGACATGAAGCTGTGGAAGAAGCTGATGGTAATGCGAACGATCCCACTGAATGGTTGATACCAGATGAAACGGGAAATGAAACTGCTGCTTCTGCCTGTGTATCATCCGAAGTGGGGCAGAAGAAGAAGAAATCAGCAAGCACCATTTCTTACAGGATGTCCAGGATAGCTAGTATAACCAATGGCGAGCAAGGAGCACAGGTTATTGCTGGTTGGCCTTCTTGGCTGAGTGCTGTGGCAGGAGAAGCTATCAACGGGTGGGTGCCTAGAAGAGCAGACACTTTTGAGAAGTTGGAGAAGGTCAGCGTGATTCTTCTATGTTATTTGTTTCAGTTTTCATGCTGGTTTTTTTTTTGGGTAACCTTATCAGAATGCATTAGAAGCATTGCTTTATTTACCAGATGAGAAGTGTACAACTTTAGCTACATATGTTTTAATTGATCTGTTTGATGTTTAATTGAGACCTCCTGGTTTTGCTTTGAGAGTCTACCATAGTGGTGTTCATGTTAGGCTCAAAATTATAATCAATCAGTTCAGAGAAGATATGTGTATGCATGCTTGTGTTGTCAATGCATGTGTACAGTTAGGTTTATAATGGACACAGTGCTTTACTGCTGAAAATATGTGTTTAGATTTTTCAAATTTTACGTTCCTTTTGTTCAAATGTAGGGAACTTTGTCTTGCTTGATATTTCATTTAAAAGGAAATGCAGTTCCTTTTATATTCCTAAGCTCTCTAGTGCATAGAACATGATATTGAGCGCTGATAATCTGTTTCTGGTACAGATGGCATATTTTGCAACTACATGCTAGTTATATTTGATAGCTAACCATCAAAATTCTTATCTGAAGTCAAAATTTCTTGGGTACATTTCAGATTGGTCAAGGAACTTACAGCAGTGTCTACAAAGCCCGTGATCTAGAAACAAACAAATTAGTTGCACTAAAGAAAGTTCGGTTTGCTAATATGGATCCGGAAAGTGTCCGGTTTATGGCAAGAGAAATTATTGTTTTGCGCAAGCTTGATCACCCAAATGTTATGAAACTTGAAGGTATCATAACTTCAAGGGTGTCTGGCAGTCTGTACCTTATTTTTGAGTACATGGAGCATGATCTAGCTGGAGTTTTGGGGATGCATGGGGCCACGTTCACTGAAGCACAGGTGCTCATTCTTTCCTGTTTTTTAATTTTAGATTAACAAATGTTAGTGCAACATCCATGGAATTGACTTTCTTTGGTTCTCATTATCCATATCAATTATTTTTTAACTTCTAAATGCTATTGGTAGCGAAATAAATTATTATCTTCTATTTCACAAGAAAATGACATGCTTGGAGGTTCAAAAGGATAAAAGAGCTTTAAAATCATTCTTATTCATACTTTTAAAATACTAGCAAATGGTTTCTTGTGCAATTTTGTAGTTTTTTATTCCACTAGGATTAGAAATGGAAATATTTCTTTCTGTACAGTGTTTAAAATTTAAGATGGTGTGCTTGAGCATGACTTCATCTTAAGTTTGTTATGGTATATTAGAATGATATTGGTGGCAGGTTCAATGCAATAAGGAACATTTGTATGAGAAGATGAACAACAGAGAGGAGGAGGAGGGGTGGGGTCAAAATAAAATCCTAATCTTTGCTCTCATGCTTCTTGTCTTTTGCTGTGTTTTGTGATACATTGAACATGAAATTAGTGCAATTAAAAAGTTACAGTTTATAAACGGTGATGGTAGGGTTTAGCTTCTATCATGAGTCTTATGAAACAGTATTTGAAAGTGCTTCCAAAGACGTCAACATAGGCATTATTCTCTTTTTAATTAGGAGTATTTTAAGAGTTCATCAGTTGCAATTGCACATATAAATCTAAATGATGCCACATTCATGTTCCTATCCTGCAGATTAAGTGCTATATGCAGCAGCTACTTGGTGGACTTGAGCACTGCCATAGTCATGGGATTTTACATCGTGACATCAAGGGATCCAATCTACTACTTGACCATAACGGAAATCTAAAGATTGCTGATTTTGGACTGGCAGCATTCTTCCCCCCTCAGAAGCAGCCTCTAACAAGCCGTGTAGTAACATTGTGGTATAGGCCTCCTGAGCTTTTGCTTGGCGCTACAGACTATGGAGTTGCTGTTGATCTATGGAGTGCTGGTTGCATTCTTGCTGAGCTATTTGCTGGGAAGCCTATCATGGCTGGAAGAACTGAGGTAATCAACCATTGGTTTGTTTCGTGTATTGTCAACTTCATTTGGCCTGGAAATGCCTTTCCAAAATCCTAAAATTTACAATTCAAAGCCATCTGTTTAAAATTGTGAAGAGAGGTTTTCCTCTTTTCATTTCTATGTTTCTCCGTTATAGTCTCTGTACAAGTAGAACGAGTGGCTTTTCCTTCTTTCCAAAAGTTTCTGTTTGTTGATTATCTGAAACACTGAGATAAGAATAATGAGGTGGTTTAGATTTCATGTGTAGTTTCAGAAAATGGCAAGCTTTGCTATGCAGAAGGATTGTTGTTTATATCATCAGACTACATATGCCATTGTTTCCTCATAGGTCTTACTCTACCAACAATCAGGTGTCAGATTCCTTGGTTTTAGACAGTCAGTGGGAACTATGGGCCGATCACCTGTCATACTCAAATATCAAGAGCCCTTCTTCATATATGCTGCCATTCTAGATTTTGACTAAGTTACATTGCATAAGAATGTTATGTCCCATAAAATAAAATGTAGGGAAAGGACATTTTGCATTCATCTATTTTGAATTACTTGGTTCTTTTTAATATGTTATCTGATGATTGCTGTCGGTACTTTGGGTTATGCTCTCATAGAATGGGAGCCTAAATTATTATTATTCAACATGTCAACTTCCTGCAGAAATTGATTGATGGGTGATTTTATCTTAGGTGACATTTATTAGATGGGAAATTTGGTAAAAGGATCGTTTAATTTGTCAATTTTGTAGGTGGAACAACTACATAAAATTTTCAAACTCTGTGGGTCACCTTCTGAGGATTACTGGAAGAGATCAAAGTTGCCACATGCAACCATTTTTAAGCCTCAACATCCCTACAAACGTTGTGTTGCTGAGACATTCAAGGACTTTCCTTCTACAGCTCTGACGCTCATGGATGTCCTTCTTGCTGTAGAACCTGAGGATCGTGGTACAGCTTTTTCAGCACTCAACAATGAGGTATGTGCATATTCATATTGTTTTGTCCTTTCCTCTTCTGAATGTAATTTAGTTCTCAAGTTTTTGTTACATTCGATCGGTGGCACAGCATGAAATATCTTCCAAGTTTGTACTTTTTATTTGCTTGCCCTATAACATCTGAAAAAGCCTTATTTGTACAGCAAAAGAAAAAGGGGTAGACTGTTGGAAACCTCTGCATAACTGGGCTGCTTACAACATCTTCTGATTTGTTACTTTTGATGTTCAGTTGGAGATTTGTTCTATCCACTTAATCACTGAAGCCCATAATTAATAAGCATATTGTTTTGAGCTGAGTAGTAATCTGTTTATCACCTTTCCATTCTTCTTTCTTTCTTTTGCCAGTTCTTCACATCAAAGCCTCTTCCATGTGATCCATCAAATTTGCCAAAGTACCCAGCAAGCAAGGAATTTGATGTCAAACTTCGTGATGAGGATGCTAGAAGGTATACAATTAATCTTTTCCATGAACATGAATGCCTCAGTATTAATGTGTATCAAACTTTTCAAAAATTTCTCTAGTCATTGTAACGTAGCTGATAAATGGTTTTTAATGTGTTTCTTCGTTTGTATTTGTGTATCAAAAGCTTTACTTCATAAAAGAATTTGGTAATTGAAAGGGATAAGTATCATAAATATTGGACGAACTTATGGAAGCCTAAGAAGGGAGAAATGTTGAAATATGATTAGATTTCTAATGGGACCAGAATTTTGAGGCTTTTTCTTTCTAGTATTGCACGCTCATGAGAAGTGTTTTGCTTAAGACTCTTTTTCTTCTCTAGATTTATACACCTTTAAATGATCATTTCCATGTGAAAACCAGGCGAAAAGCAGCTGACGTTAAAGGGCACGGGCATGAATCAACCAGAAAGACTTTAAGAGAATCTAAAGCTGTGCCAGCACCAGATGCCAATGCAGAGTTGCAGGCATCCATTCAGGTAATTGTGAATTGTTAAACTTGCGCCTCTATCCTATTAGTGTTTAAAAGTTAGTTTCCCACTTCAGTTTTCATGTCTAATACAGAAGAGTAAAGGGAAGGATAACCCTAAAAGCATTAGTGAAAAATTCAATGCTGAAGAGGACGGCGGCTCTAGCTTCTCTATTGCGCCTTCAAAAGGAGCTGTGAGAAATGTTAACTCCCGCGCTTGCCAGTTAATGAATTTTGGGGCCTCAAGTGATATAAGTTTTCACGAAGATGAAGCTGTTAGGGCTCCTGGCAGAGCAAGGAAAAATTCAGAGCTAAGAGCTCAGAGATCTTTTGCAGATAAGGGAACTGCACAGTTTTCCAGATTTTCTAACTCTGTTGCATTTAGAGGCAGTTCACATTTGGGGGGTAGCAGTGTGAGCAGCATAAATTCACATTTGCCAGAGGACCGTTTTAATCCCGGATATAACAATCTAGATGAGTCATCACACCATTTACTCCATCATGAAAAGTTCGCTAATAAGGAGAAAATGCCATCTGGTTTGGAGCATCCAATGGTAAAGAAATTGAAGTCATATCACATCTTTATTCTCTTCTAGCCATTTTATCTTGTTTCCATCAGATTATGTTGCCAAGAGAGTGACATGAAAACAAGCAATAACCCCATATTTGGGATTTCTACCACAAATTGCCATATAGAACTAGACTTGCTGAGTAACTCGGTTGGTCTTAATGAATTGATGTGTGAAAATAAGCATGATCAATTAATTATATTTGAACTCCTGCAAATGTGCAGATAATAAAGGATTAGCTTCACTTGAACAAAGTGAAAATGGTAGTGCCCAGTAGAGTTATTCCTTTTGATCTGGAGGTCTTGACTTCACGTTTGACACTGTTTTAATTAAGGGTTTGGTTTTTCAGGTGTAAAAAAGCAAGTCAAATTTGCTATTTGTTTTTCTATCAGAGTTACAAGTTTACTTTTGGCAAGAATTGTTCCCCTGGAATTTAACTTCATTATTTTTCTGGTGTTGTATTTTAATTTGTTTGAATTTGCTTGTGACCTCAGATTTACCCTGCAAAGAAAAGCCGTAGTATCCACTATTCTGGACCATTAGTGCCTGCTGGAGGAAACATTGAAGATATGCTCAAAGAGCATGAGAGAAGAATTCAGCAAGCTGTCCGGAAAGCTCGTTCAGGCAAGAAGGCCATCAAAGCTAAGGAAGAAATTGGAACAACAGAGTCACTACTGTACCATAAGATAAAGGGGAGGTAATCCCGATACAAAATCCAGGTCTAATTCATTGATATACAGGAGCGATCTGCTACAAGGCATCTACGGACTCCCTGTTGGAGACTGGCATGTCGAGATGACGGTTACAGGACTTCAAAGTGATATAATCAAACAATGCATCTGAAGGCATCATCATCCCTGGTCACTGTGAGCTTCAAAGCTTGAAAAACTTTTAGATGCATGGGGGGGACAATAACTGGAAAGCCAACTAAATCCGTTGACACCATAATGTAGGATAAAATTAATGTTTGTGGGATAAGCGATTGTTTGATTGTCAAAGAGAAGCAAACATCTCTTTCCTGCTGATATTGATCAAATCTTAAATTATAACTTCACACTGTACAGACAATCTGAAATTTCATTTTTTAATAAATGTTCATTCAAGGTGTCAAAGGTGGTGTGAGACAGTATTTCCAGCCAATTACATGTATTTCTGTAATTATCTTGCCTCTGTTCCTTATGTTTTGCTAGTTAATTGTCTTTAAACTTGGAGGCTGCACCACTTTAGCCCATCTAGAAATTTACAATGCAGGAACTAAAGAGCTGAAGTTTATGTTCAGTTTCCTGGTAAAATCTTCATTTTTACAGAACTGAATCTGACATTTCCAATCTGTCAGAAGGTAAGCTTGACATTTTCAACTCTGTTAGTATCTCATTTTCTCCAAAGTAATCAAACATCCCTTTCTGTACCTTAAAACAACAAATTACAAGGAAGCTAAGCAAACTAAATGAAATAGTCGCATCAACTTGGAAATAGCAACCAAGAAGCAAGAATCAAGAAACAGTTCAACCTAGAAAGAAAACTGAGATTTGTCTACAGTTAATCCACCAAACATGCAGATCTACCAACTACCCATTTTTGCTTCATCCAAAATACTTAGCAGTAGTTGACCAGTCTTCATCAAAATTTCCAATTCTCTTGGCTTCAAGTCCAAGCATCTCCAACAAACAATCACTCGCATCAGCATCAGCTTTTTCATTCATTCCCTCATTCCAGACATAACTTAAGCAGAAGCAGAAGATCACATATTAAGGTTCTTAGTCTCCATACTCTTTCATAACAGGAAATATGAGACCTAAGAACCAACAAATCTCCAACCTGAAACTGCTCATCTTTGGTGTCTTCCTCGCTTTCTTTCTACTGTTTGTGCTAAGATCAAGCCTATCATCTTCCACAGAAAACGAATCTCCTATTCTGAGCACTCCTCACCCGAAAACCACAAACACATTGAAACAAGTAAAGGAAGCAAATTGCTCACCAAGTTGCAGCAAGATCCCACGTTCCCTAGCCCAAGCTGTCATCCACTACTCAACTTCAACTATAACACCACAGCAAACACTGAAAGAAATCTCGGTGACAGAAAAGGTCCTGGAAAAGAAATCCCCATGCAACTTCCTGGTTTTTGGGCTTGGTCATGACAGTCTTATGTGGAGCACGCTCAACCATGGCGGAAGAACAATATTCCTCGAAGAAGACGAAGCATGGATTGCACAAATCAAACGAAGGTTTCCCATGTTGGAGTCCTATCATGTCACGTACAATAGTAAGGTAAACGAAGCAGGCAATCTTATGGATGTTGGTCAGGGACCAGAGTGCACAGCAGTGAGTGATCCACAGTATTCTATGTGCCAACTTGCATTGAAAGGTCTACCAAGAGAAGTCTACGATACAGACTGGGACGTGATAATGGTGGATGCTCCAACAGGCTACTATGAGGAAGCTCCAGGTAGAATGACAGCCATATATACAGCGGGAATGATGGCTAGGAACAGGAAAGAAGAAGGAGAAACAGATGTGTTCGTGCATGACGTGAACAGAGACGTAGAAAACAAGTTCTCTAAAGCGTTTCTCTGTGAAGGGTATATGAAGAAACAAGAAGGCAGGTTAAGGCATTTCACCATTCCAAGCCATAGGAATGACTCTGATAAGCCCTTTTGCCCTCTGTAGATGTGTTGAAGATTGTTTATTCTTTTTCTCTTTATCGTCTTCATGTGATGTGAGAAGCACTGTGCATGGTTTTATGGATCAAACGAGGCTTTTGGAAGAAGATGTGATGCCAAAGAGTATAATCTCAAAGGCTGGATACATTTCTTCTTTCTAATGCAAACTTGATTCTTCCTATTATGAGAAAGGAAAGTTATGGTAAGAACATTACTAGCAAGGTTGGCCTGATCGAATCCAATTTGGTCTAATTCAGTTTGATTAATTTTGAACTAAGATTGGTGGTCTGATTCAGTTTGATTAACCTTGAATTGAGATCGGAAAATTACTAAAAGGAAGTTGTTTTAATATAAGATTATAACGATATTGTAATCTTGGTCTGGCCCGATTTTAATCCAATGATTGGCTTGACCGTAATTTAAAAAATGACGTTGACATTTTTTAAAAAAAATAAGATGAGCTGGGTTGGCTCGGCCCGTCAAGCCACGTGTCACCTAGCTTGTTGTCGGGTTAGGAGTGGCCCAACCTATTGACATCCTTAATTGTGTTTAAACCAGGTAGTCTAATCTCGAGCTAATTTTAAACTAAATTCAAAATACTTTTTAATCCAATCTAACTCATTTTTTTAATTTTTTATTCGTTATTATCGGGCTGTTTTATTATATGTAATATTTTAATGTATAAAAATTTATTTTTAGATGGAAATGATTTTTAATATTAAAATTAAAATGTGAAAATAAAAATATAATTAAACATCAAGTAAAATTTTTAATTGAATTAATTTTAAATTTTATTAAAATATAGAGTCTTTTTAAATAATTATTTACAAAAAATATTTTAAAATAAGTAAGAAAAATTATTGTGAATATTTTTATTAAAAATTAATTTAATTATTACAATATTTACTAAAAATAATTCTAACATTTTAACTAGTTTTTTTTTTTACTTAAGAACATATACCTATTTAGTTTTGCTTGCATCAATCCCAATTTTAAAAGCCTCTTCCTATCTCAACTAAAAATAAGTAATTTCAAATTCGTGAATCAATTTTATTAAAATTTTATTTAATTC
>JANZXV010000211.1:2327979-2339924 GCA_027576455.1 Erythroxylum roigii | reverse complement strand
CATTCATTAAACCAAACAAGCAATAAGGGTTATACTCTCACAACTACGCACCGGAGCATCAGAGGGCCTCTTGCGCACATGCCCAAGCCACCTAAGTCTAGTCTTTCTCAACTTGTCGGCCACACTTGTCACCTGTGGTCTATCTCTCACCACACGATTCTGAACCCTATCTCTTTTGGATAACGAAATAAATAGTCTTTTTTTACGCAAAATTAATTATTTTCTATATAAAATTTAAATTTTAGGTTATTTATAATATTTTTAAATCAATGATTAAAAAATTCAAATCGATTTAACAACAAAATCTTGAATCAAATAACTTTTTAATTCAGTTTTTAAATTTTTGATTTGATTTACTTTAATAACTTAATTTTTATAAGTTAATGAATCTTTATAAAATAAAATTAATTAGTTAATTTTTATATGACAATTTAATTTTAATTTTTTGATAACTAAAAAAATTTATATTTCATTTTATTTTTAACTGATTTTGTAATTATAATTAAACATTATTTCTTAAATTTTTTGCTTGTCTATTTAATTATTTTTAAAGATTGACTTAGACAAAGGTAAACCAATTTGTTTCAAAATCTTAAAAAGACCAGACAACCACCAACTCCAGGTGGCAGTTGCCAACATTGGAATAATCAAAAGTACGTTTCTTAGGACAGTGAGCGATCTTCCCACAGCGACGAATGATTAATAATTTGGTCAAAATAATTTAATAAATTCGCATATTTGTTGTCGGAGAGAGAGAGATTGATAGATGAAGGAGACGAGGGAGATGTTGGGGAGTATGAGATGGGGCCGTTGGTGTTTAATTGTGTTCCTGACTTCCCAAATTTTCTCAGGTTTCTTAGATCGCTTTTCTTTAACCTTTTTTCATATATATTTTTTGTTTGTTTACTTGATTTGATGATAGATCGGTATTCTGTTGTTCAAAATCTGATCTTTTCGTTTTCTTCTTTTGACATTTTCGCAATTCATTGATTATTTCGATTGGGATTTTCTCTTTGTTTATGGGTAATTACTCTCTCCCCGTTTGATTCCCTGTTTTCAAATTTCTGAATTCTGTAAAATTGACGCATTTGGTTGCAATCTATTGTGTTTTATAATATGGTGATTTTGTGTATCGAATAGCAGGAAGGTTTGTTTGATGAGACGAGGTTTATTAACTGGTTACATAATCGAATTTGGATTTTGAGGTGCTGGGGAGCTGGGGTAGAGGGTCAATTGGGTTTGGGATTTGGGAGTGAACTCTCAGTTATATTGTTAATCTGATGACCGTCAAGTTTATTCTTTCTAATTGGTCACAGAAAAATGGAGATAGAGCAGTTTGGTAAGGATATCTTTTGGGATAATTTCATTTTAAATCCTCTTCCGAGGAATCCTGATGTGTTAAGTTGGAAGGATTCTTTGTGGATTCACTTTAAACCACGTCTTTGATTGGTTGATCATATTTCATGTTTTCGGGGTTTAGTGTTGAACTTCTTTTGATTGTTGTTAAATGAAATGCTGCTTGTGAGGTAAAAGCTCCCTTTGCTTGTGGGTATAGTTTAGTGGTCAAAGTGCGATTCGTTCGAGTTATTCGAGTAATTAAGGGATCCCTCAGTTCATATTCTGATCAAATCTTTGTTTTTTCAAAGGATTAGATTGGAATATATAATCTCGTGATTGTGATTAAAGGTTTATAGTCTTGGGCGTTATGTTATATCTGAAATATGAGAACTGTTGCAGTTTGTTTCTCACCATACAAAACGTGTTAAACCTTATAGTTGTACTTATATCTTTTTCTTTCCAGGCACCTCTGGCTTTTCTAGTCCTAAAAATGGCACAAGCGTCAATTCCCATTCTGCTTCTAGTAGCAATACTGGGTCCAAGATTGTCATCATAACTCTTGGGGTTGTGGCAGTAGGTTTGTTTTCGTTTTTTCTTTTCAAATTATGGCAAAAGAAGAAAAGAGAAGAACAGTATGCTCGCCTCTTGAAGTTGTTTGAAGAGGACGATGAGCTTGAGGTTGAACTTGGACTCCGCGAATGACATCTTCTGCTGTCAAAAAACTTTGTTATAATCAAGGTGTGTTTATACTTCTCTTGCTGTTTGTAGGATTTTACTTATTTGCCACATAATAAAATCGAGGATATTATTTAGCTATTTGACTGCATTGTCACTGATAATAATGAAACAAGCTGATTTTCTGTCTGCAACTGAACATCATGTTCAAAAAGTAGAGTTTTACAACACTGCTTGTCTCATATTAGGCCAACACTGGGATGAATGCAAGCTCATACAAATTAATTACCATGGTACACCTTCTAATCATTGCACATCTAGAAAGGCTTAATACAGGAAAAAGTACAAGAAACATATTGCCATGTGTGATGCTATGTGAGGATGCAAATAAAAGTGTTGAAGATAGACTAGATTGTAGTATAAGAGACCGCAGAACGGAGAAACTTCTTCATAGTAAATGCGCTCTCATAGGCTATCTGAAATATTCGTCAAATTAATCTCTCTTGTAACTGCTTTTCTCTGCTTAATCCTTGAATAGAACATGTAAATATATTTTTGGAGGCAGATGTATATGTAAACACATGGAATTGTTCCAAATCTTATTTCTTAAAAATTGCTGTTTGCTGTACTAGATGATCTTTCAAGTGTTAATATGATGTTGTATTATAATCAATTGGATGGATTCTACCCCTAGTTCTCGGAAGTCTTTAAGTTGGGGGGGAAATCTAAAGATTGTATTTGAATTCTGATAGTTTTCTTATACCAACATTGGATATTGCATTTGAGATGAAATCGAACAGGTTGGGGTAGTTCTGAATATTGTTTTACATTTATTGGTTAAAAGCACTTGGTTCCTCACATGAAAGTCCCAACAATTTGTGAGTTTGGCTCCTCTCTCTCTCTTAAATGTTTTATCCCATTCATTTCTGTCTCTTCTCTTCATGTTTTGCTCTTCCAATTGCTGCATGCACGTTTTCTAGGATCAATCAATCTCAGCCTCTGGTGCAACATTGACATTTTGATACATACTGCTTCCTATGTTAGTCACTCTATTGTTGAGGTCACTATGACAAGGATGAGACTTCCAGTATAATTAGTAAAATACATGTACTTAATCGCCTGGCTGGTGGTATGGCATTTGGTTGTTCAAATAATGTGTCCTGTTGATCTACTTTGAAGCTAATTTGCACTTTTTGTTTCTCAAAATGGAAATCATAATAACAGAAATTGCTTTTCTGCAAGCTTTTCAGGTTTAAATGGAATTTCCCACTAGTGATCTAGTTCTTGTTGACCATGATTTGGAGAATGCAGTTCCCCTGCACTATGCGAAGATTACACTTTCTTAGTTTAGGTAAATGTAATATTTGTCGCGATATATTTCTTGTCAATACTTTAATGAAAAGTTAGTATTGTGGTGTATAAGATTCTTGATGGCATGAAAGGTCTCATTCATTCCCAGTTTGTAAAGTTGAGGAAATCTTCATTCATATAGATATAGAAGAGGATCAGTACTTTTTTATGTGATACGTATTGAATTCTAGTTGATATTAGATGGTTTTCTGTTTCACTTTAATTTCGAAGATCTTGTATTATCTCTATGCTAAGCAATATCTTCTCAAATGGATGGATGTTTTTGTTCATTGTAATCTTTGTGAAGCGACTTCTGACTTTTGAATATGGTGTCCACTGTCTGAACTTGAGTATTAGATCATATGTGTTACTAACTTAATAATATTCATGAATCAAGGTAGAGGAATAAAATTTTATTTTTCGAAAGTAAAATGTGTGAAAATTAGCTTGTAATTTCAACATACACAGCTTAAAGATGACATTTGACCTGATCCGACCGATTCAAAGTCAACAAACTTGCCCCAATTGACTTGAGACTTTTTGACCTGATCCTAGCCGGTCCAAAGTCAACAAACTTGCCCCAATTGACCGTATTGTGTCAGGCCGGATCGGACAATCTGAGCCTGTGCTTAAACCGAATATACAGTATATTATAAAAACAACTTTACCGTTGATAAAAAAAGAAATACAGTGAGCACATTTAATAAAGTGTTATTGGCATCTTTTATAAAAGTTATTTAAATAATATTATAATTACTAAAAGCTTAACTGTATTAATATTTAGAGTACTATCAATATTTAAAAAAATTAAAATATAACATAATATTATAAGGATTAACTTGAATTCTTAGAAGATATTAAAAGACAATTACTACCTTTGCTAACTTGATTTAAGGGTATGTTCCTTATTTTAAAGTATTTTTTACTCAATATGAAAAAGTCAACTTATTTATAAAACTAAAATAAAAAAGCTACACAAATATTCACATAACTAAGAGATATAAGAATTCTGATGAAAAGTTAAAAAATTGAAAATTAAACAACACTAAAATCCCATAAAAAGAGAAATTATTATCTGTAAATAGATGTCACCACAAAAGCCTCCATGTCATAACTTATAATAGATCAAACTGATTTGGGTCATAATCTTTAAATCATAACAGCACTTTTGAGACAAAATCTGAAAGTTTCAGTTAATGTGAATTGTAATTTATAGGCTGCTGGGAATTTCTTGTTTTCTAGAATGAAGTTGAAACACATCAGAAGGCCAAAATAAAGTAATCTAACCACAGCAGCTGCAAATCCAATGAGCATTCCTTTGAGCATAATCAACAATTTGCTCTTCACCAGACTCACAAAGCTACTACTGTTTCTGACAAAAGATATCCAATGTAAGAGATTTATGTCAAATCTTGAGTTTTAACAATTGATTGCCTAGAAATAGTCAGCTTTCATCTCATGGCACACAAAACACTAACTGAAAATTTCATAGGCAATAAGTTCATTTGCCTACATGTTACTATTACACCATAATAAGCTGATGACAGCAGATTCACATCAAAAGGACATTCACCATAAGCATTCTGATCGAGTCAGATCGTTGTACCAACATATATAGCTGAATGTCCACAATTACTGCCTAATGAATTGAAAACACAATTCCACGGAAAATTAAACAAAACAGTAAACAGAAATAGTGAAACTTAAATCCAATCTGCTGTCTTTCAAATTCGGTGACTAAAACAAGCAACTGGTTCTGCTTTACTTTTAAAACAGTGAAGAAAGAGTTCTAAACCTTGTCCGCTTTCTTTAACTGATGTTGCCCTTCAATTTCAGCATCTAACTTTAGACTCTGGCCCTCTTGCCACTGCAACCAGGACACTTATATTGCTTGATATGCTCGGCCTTTGCAGGTGTAATCTTGACACACTTGCCATGGAACCATTTCTCACATACATCACAGCAAATCCAGAATTCATCCGTGCCATAGCTTTCACCACATGCCCCACAAGAAGCTCCCTGTTCATCATCCTCTTCTTCCTCCTCTCCACTATCATCGTCTTCCTTGGGTGGAGGAGACATCTTCACTGCCTTATTCTGGGGCTCAGATTGACGAGATTGCTGAAGGCGAAGGGACCAATCAGCAAGAATATTAAAACTTATAGCAGACTTTTAAAAAGGAAAGTGCAATTTTTAACTTTTTACCAGCTTCCCACTTGACTTGCTTTTGCTACCGTTGTTAGTTGCAGATTGGTCCTTAGGTTGTTTCACATTTCCTGACACAACTTCAAATATTGTAGGGAGTTCATTTATCATCTGGAAAAGTCTTTTTCTGCAATTTCAAATTCCAATGACCATTATAATGACATTTATATTTTTTTGTAGCATTCCATCTAATGGGATAATTTTCATATTGTATTTATTTCAGCATGAATTAAGATAATGCCATAATGCAGTACAAAGTTCAAGCTAATTTCTACCAATGGGCATGGTAAATGATGTAGTAACTCTACCACCCATTTCTCCATTAACAGGTTTGACACCATTGTCTACCATACTTTGGAGATAGTATAAAGATCATCAAACAAGATGCTGCATTTGTGTAGAAAATAAGATCTTAAGACATCAGAGCCCTAGTAAGATGATTCTCAATTGCATTGCAATTGCGCTGCATTAGTTTCATTTCACAATTTTCACAACACGAACATCCACAAAGGTATTGCAACTCTTCCTTCTTAACTAATTGTTCTTTGTTCACCAGAAGTAACATATGTGTGTAGGGTTGGTCAAGCATAAAATTCCAAACATTGATCTTAAGGAGTCGTGCCAGATTAACCAAACATTTCAATGCAATACCACTATTTCCTGTGATTTGTGACACATACTAAAATCTAATCTGAGAGCAGTCATCACAATCGCAATACTTTTATGCTGTACAACAATGGCAACAGCTATACCCCACCAGAAAGATTCTTAAAAGATGATAAGGAGAAAACACTGGAGAAACTTTAAAGGCGATAAGCATATTAGAAGAACCACCTATGTTTAAATTAAGAAATCGAGAAAAACAGTAACTTATAAGAAGAATTCTTACAGCAAATCCAAAAACAAAATAAAACAGAATCCTTCACTGAACCTACTAAGCAATCATATGCATTTATCAGTTGTCAGTCAACTGACTTTACACTTCACATAAAATTGCTCAACAATAATACAAATAAAGCAACAGATGGGTGTAAATGCCACAGAAGCTTGATAAATTAAGTCCTTAACAAGTTGGTGAACAAACTAATGCAACCACCACTCACAGATTACACAATTAAGCATATTAAATACTAATTGCTAGGAAGGAATAAAACTCGCGTATGCACTCAGGCATTGTTAATTTAATTTCATAACGAGGTGACAAACAAGTTAGCAATCACATAAGAAACTAAAGTCTCAATTAAGATCATAACACCTAGTTTTGTCTTAAGTGACATCATGTTACAGATTCCAAACCTCCACCACCTGAGAAGCAACTCAAACCCTGACCTTGTGGTGGGAAGCCATCCCTTGGCCTCCTCGTCCCAAAAAATAAAAGCTAAAATTAGACGGACAATATTTAGAACACATTGAAAATTTTTCCCACTAATATGGTGCTGCAACAGGTATACCCAATAGTATGCACAATAAAAAAGTTCAAAACTGATGAGGAGCATCTCATGAACAACAGTAAGAAAAGTTGACCTTACCTTTCATTCTTACCGAATCCAAAGCGAGCACCAAAATAAAATGCAACTGCAAGCAACCATGAATCACTGTGAACTGCAACCAGTGATAACCAATCCTTCTCTTGCATCCCATCCCTAGCAAAATTTATACCTAGGGCTGGCTCAGGAAGCTCAGGAGGGACTTCCTCCACAGGCAAGTTAACTTCCCATGTCTCGTTTGGAAGCCCATATAGACAAAGATTCTCCTTCTCTGAGAATCAAAATTTAATATCATCAACAACAACAAACATCTGCATTCCAAAGTCCTTTCAAAAACTGTCATAACGAGAATATTTAACAAGTAGAAGTAGAAGTAGAAGTCAAAAGCTCCTTTAGAGTAATCACCCAATAGAATGCAAATTATACAAAAACAATGTTTAATAAAACTTAGAGCAGTCTGGATAAGATGTTGCAGTAAGGTGAATCATCCTCACACAAGCACTCATGGGCCTATTCAACTCAGTGACCTAAGTTTCAGAAAAGACAAAAAAAAAAAAAAGGCAAGAAAAGATCTCAATCCTGATTACCACAATTCAAGAAAGATATTCAAAAGCATGACAGGACACCATTTGAAGAAAAGCAGTTAATGAAAGTCAGCACCAATCAGACAGAGAACTATTACTTCAGGGTGAATATTTATCTATCAGTGAACAGAGAAACAAATCAGAATGACAAAACAGATTTAAAATGAAATGTGCACATTGATCTAGAAATGTTTAGATGTCAATTACAACAGAAATCACACCTGAAAACAATTCTCCAAACAAATTAACTAGAGTTTCCTTAAAGACTGGTAAAATTTCAAACATATTTTGTTATCATAATCTTACACTAATTAAAGCCTTGTAGTGAATCACATCAAAATCACACTTTAATCCAAATTCACATCAACATGTGACGGTGCTTGAACCATACGGTGCTTGAACCATACATGAAAACAGTAAAACCATAATTTCCTCAAATTTACTATCTAATACCCAAATCTTAAACATATGCGATCAAAGGGTGTATCCTCAAACGATTACATACTCAAAATAAACACTCTAAAATGTCACGACTACAACTCCAGCCTCAACCCATACCCAAAGTCAATACTCAGGTATATCCATTGCAAATGTTGACACCTACCAACCAGCAGCATCAAAATTGTGTAGACCAAGTGAGTAGAGTCTCTCTGAAATTTATGATGCATAGAAAGAGCCTAACAAAATTGGAACCCAACTTAAGACAGAAATGAGTATCACATGTATGACTGATAACTATTCCATTGTCCTCTTCGTCACCAGCATAATGAAAAGTTCATGCAAATGGAGAAGCAATTCTAGATAAATACCATATTCGATTACAACAAATTATCCTGAATTTTATAAACGTATTAGGCTAAAGTCTGCATGAGATAATTCATAGACATTGTAATATAATGGCCTTTTTCAGCAGTAACTTTGAACTTATAGAAATAAAGAGTTACGATACCAGAAACCACACATAACAATAATGAAAACATGACATGTAGCTAGATTAAGCAGTTAGAAAGGATATCGTAGTCACAAGTTAACACAGTCAGCACTAATTACGAGTGAAAAAGCATCAACGCCCCAAATAGAAGAGGAAAAAAAGCCACCTTGCTTTGCTTGAAAATTCAATATATGGATCAAGTATTCATGCAATACAAAGTTTGTGAGAACAAAATGCAGAATTAAATTGTTGAATTTGCCATATTAGCAAAATTTCCACAAAATAGGACATCACTAGAGTGTAACAAGTATACAGTACTATCTCAGTCCGGCTTAATAGACTTCAAATCACCTATAGCAGCTCATAAAGGTTTAAAATCAACAGGATCGCCAGAAAGGTATGAAAACAATAAAATATAGCTAAAAATAATATAAAAGATAAAACGGGAATTGAACACACCCTTTTGGGACACATCCCCGAAGCACTAAACAAACATTTCGTTGTCAGAAAAGAGAAATATCACGATAAAACGAAAAGCAAAGCAACCATACTGGCATAGAGAATAAGCTACATTCAACAAAATGTAAAACTGTAGAAAACCCACTTCAGTAGAAGGTGAAAATAGAAAGAAAAATATACAAAACCCACCTGGGTCGCACTGCTGATAAAACTTTTCTACATCTGCAGTGAAGAGAAACGGAGAACAAAAAGACTGAATTTAGAAACAATCTGAAGCAAAACCCAAACAAACAAGACAGAGAGAGAGAAAGAGAAGGAGAACCTGCAGTAAGGGCCTTGATCAAACCAGCGCGTCTGCCTTTGAAGTCACTGAAGACTTCCTCCACAGTTCTAGGTATTGGATGCGGTATTCCCTCCATTACCCCAACTCCTTTTCTTCGTTTGATTTATCAAACAAACACCTTCAACTCTTCTGTTCCGCGAATCAGTAACTCCTCAATTCAATCTCTCCTAAACACAGTTAGGTATTGTAGAAAGAGAGAAAAAGCTAATAACTAACAAACTTGCATCTGATAAAAAGACACCACCTTTATGATATTATAATTGGAAGAAATCACCAGAATTGAAATGACAGAAAAGAGTAATAATTAGCGTTTATACTAAATTGGTGGTGGATAAATGTTGTTAATGGAGGAATTTCAATTTCTACGATGAATTTGAAAAGGTCGGAGGAGTTAATTAGGGCTTGCTCGTTGCTTTTCTTTTATATTCCCAATTGGAAAATAAGAGCCAGACACAGAAAGAGCCGTGGTTTGAATATCATTATATTATATTATATTATAATGAAAATAAAAACAAAAACAAAGGCATCAAGCTCCTGCGGCAGGTAATTTGTTAAAATGTAAGGTTACGTGCGGTTTGTCGGTCGGATGAAAGGGTTCATAATGGTCAACAGATATTTTTCGTAATATAATATAGTAAAATATTATTTAAAAAAAAATTTATAATGTAATATAGTAAAATTACATTGTCAAAAAAAATGTAAAATATTATTTATTATTTTATATTTAATGTTAAACTTTCCAAATCAGAAGTTTCTCATTTTTACTGTTTAGGATAGGATAAGATGTAATATGAAAATATCTCCTTCTATTTCATTACATCACGTTTTACTATAAACTCTTCTTTCAAACAATAAATAATATTACATTTTATTTCATTCCATTAATAAAGTTGGTGAAGTGGGATTTAAAAAAAAACTGAACTGTTTCAACTAATTTAATGATAAAATTTTTTAATCGGCCAATTTTTCTATTCAATTTTTAACTTTTTTATTTAATTTATTTAATAATCTATATTGTTAAAAACTGCTCAATTTATTAATAAATTGGTCAGCTTTCACACATCAATAAATTTTCATAAATAAAAATAAACGATAATTTTTTATTTAACAAACTTATTTTTTAATTAAATCCTAAAGTTTTTGTTGAGTAAAAATAGTTTTCTTTAATTATTTTTCAAAATTTTTAATTTTATTTAATCTTTAACAAGTTTTATAACTGTCTAATACGAATTGAACCTTTTAAATCTTAAATATCTTGTTTTACTAGTTTAAATTCCAATCCAATTTTGAAAATTTTGGGTATAAGAACAAAAATTACAAAGTATGCATCCTCGTCCTCATCGTCGTTTACAAAGTATGCATCCTCATCCTCGTTGTCATTATTATTATTATTAAATTTTAATAAAACCCTTCGTCATCTTTTTATTAATAATAAATATAATAATAATAAATAGAAGTTGGCTTTTGTGAACCATTAATTTTGTGATATTAAATATAATAATATTTGCAGTTTGAATATGAATTATCTGATTTCATCGGATCGCCGAGATTAATATATAAAGTTAAATAGATATTAAAATTATTATTTAATATATTGATAAAATTAACATATAAAGATGAATAGAAATTGAAATTCTTTTTAATTATATTAGTTAATACATATTTTGGAAACAATTTTTCTATTAGTTAGCGTGATATTGTGTATTATTAGACCTCTCTAAACTCCTGTAAAATTTTGAACTGTTCAACTTTTTTATTCCGTTTTTTACTCTTCAGTTCGATTTACTTTAACAATGCTTATCGTTAAAAATCGGTCAATTTTAGTGAATTAATAAATTCTTATAAACTAAAATAAATTAATTATTTTTATTTAACAATTTATTTTTAATTAAACTTTAAATTCTCAAGGACAATCTCTTTCAATCATATTTCAAATTCTTTAACTTTATTTAATCTTTAGTCGATTTTATGATAGTCTAATACCGGTTGAATTTTTAAAACCTTCAAGTTCTTGTCTTACCGGTTTAACTTTTTGTATGGTTTTTAAACTTTAATAACAACTTTAAATAGAATTAACATAATAATCCAAACAAAAAATCATGAAATTAAAATAGTAATTCCCTTCTTTTGTTTTTTTATTTTTCTTTAGATTGCCACTTAAATTGATAAAAAAAGCTAATTCATAATTTAATAATTTAAGTAGGTTATCTTTGTCTTGTTATTTACATGTGATATTGATATGTAAATTCCATTAGGCATTGTCTTAGGGGGTGCTTGGTTAAGGGGTATATGCATAAATCAATGGAAATGAAATGAATGGTAATGATTGGTACTTTATTATGATTGATTGAATAGTTTTTTCATACCCAAGTTTTAGGTAATAGTCCATACCCTTCATGTGTGGGAGGAATGAGTTTGATTCCTACCAACACTAATAATTTGTTTATTTTTAATTAAATATAATTAATTAAAATGTAATTAATTAAAATATATGTAATTAAAATAAATAAAAATCTATTTAATTAAGATAAAATCTAATTAATTAATTAATTAAAATAATTAATCAAGATAAT